>JAJJWW010001450.1:0-55480 GCA_023531295.1 Papaver armeniacum | reverse complement strand
TCGGTTGATGGACGAACCTATGGTAACGACAATATTTGATATTTGCCATCTCTTTTTTGGTCGGTGATGTGACTCAATAATGTTGTAGAAAGTGGTAGTAAGGTTGTCGTTCACTCGGACTTGACGAGATTGATTTTAAGAATTAATAAAAGAAAATAAAAGAAAAATATATACAAATATTTTCACAAGATGAAGAGATGTGCTGGGACTCAGGATTCGGCCAAACTCATAACAAAGGGTTCAAATATTAATTCTTTTAACAATTATCGCTCAACAAATAAAAACATAAACTCTTATTTTTGCCAAGGTAGATTCTCAAAATATTAGTTATAAATCGTAAGCATGGGACATCAAACATTTAAGCAAGCATGACCCACTAATAAAATAATAACTAATTTAATCAAATCATAATTCAATTTTTAATTAGTGCAAAAGTCATAAAAAGAATTAATTAAAATTACCCATGTATGAAATTTGTCTTCCTCAGTCGTCCCAGTAATGGGGTCTAGCTCATCATGTTGGAAACACGCTCAAAAGTCGATTTCATTGCTCAAAAATGGTTTACAAATGATGAACAAAGGAGAAATGATGAAAACCGGGTTTGCAACATGATTATAGTTGTTGCAAACAACTGTTACAAACTACGATAGAGATAAAGTGCTGCTATTCTATCGTAGCTGCGACCCACGTTTGGTAGTCGTTTTTCATCGTTGAAAAACGATTGTCTTCGATAGTCTGTTCTTCACGTTCTTCGGAGATGCGAGCAGCGAAACGGTGATTACGCAACTCGATTTTCTAAGCTCTGTAATACTCTAAACTCTCCCAAACTCCCGTCCGTCCTCTTATCGACCCCGAAACCTATTTAAACACCTTTGGAGCAAGAATAACTCCTCATTAATCCAAGAAATCCTCCCATTACTCGGCATCAAATATATTATTCTCGGGATATATTATTTCCATTTTCTTCTCTTGCACGCGTCTGCCAGATGAAATCTATCTTTATTTATCTCTTACACGCTCCTGGTTGCTGCTCTAGTCACAAAACACGTTCAAATTCTCATGCAGACCCGTGAAAAACTCCCCTCGTGTACGTGCTGCTCTGATTTCTTCTATAGGATTATCCAGCCAAAACTGGTCGAACAAATGGCCTATACCAGCCCTGTTAGGTCCAAAGGAAGCTACCCAAACAATCTCAGCCATTTAGTCTCACGGGAAAAGCTTCAAAATCGCAACCCTAATTCTGGTTCTTTGAAACCAGATTTTCCCGCCAAAAACCAGGATTTGAAATGGAGAAGAAGGTCACCCCTTATCCAACAGCTGGGTGTGCGAATATCAATTGGGTGCCCCTTAGTAATTGGGTTACTCCTTATCCAAAGTGGGAGTCCGAATATCAAATGTCCTCCGGGGGTGTTCCGAGCAACTTTTCGAGCCGAACTTTCTAACAATCTTTATTTCCAAAAAATACCTACAAACACACAAAACACCATAATAAGGACAAGAACGAGTACTAACAATACGAAACATTGAGGACAAATTAGACACATAAATGCGTCTATCAGTCGGCGGACGTCTGACAGGAGGTAGCTTGATCGCATTATCTTGAATCCACCTTCTAAGAGTTCAATGACTTCATTCATGGGAAACGGGAAGTTTGGGACGGTATCTCCATCTTCTTGCACAGGGGTTTTGCCCGTTCCCTTTCGAGATGAAGTTGTTTGCATTAGAGATGCACGCTTGGGTTGCTGCTCTGTTGCTGAAGCTTTCCTCTTTCCTCCTTCACCTACCACGCTCACAGAAGGATCAGTGTTATACTGCTTGTTGATGAGACGCCTGCTTCCTCGACTCTCACGTGCATCTTCGTTTCGAACAATTCTGGTTCTTTCCAACAATGCTGGTGCTGTTGTGGCCGATCGCTTAGTGGCTTCATGGAGCTCAGAGAATGTTTGAAAGCCCAGATTCTCTAATAAAGCACGTATATGGGAACCATTACGTTAATGCATAACTCCACCAACTGGCATTCGGTGACATTCGGATCATGACAATCCAACGCTTGAATCCTAAACCTCTTAACGAAGTCGTTCGGATGTTCGTTGCTCCGTTGAAAGATTCTTCCCAAGTCTGAAAAGGTGATCTGTTCAGACACGAAGAAATATTTCCTGTAGAAGGCACTGACCATCTCACTCCAATTGGATATGCTGTTAGGTGCGATGTTGTTGTACTAGGTGTACGCTCTTCCAATAAGTGACTTTGAGAACTCTTTCAGGTGGAGAACATGATTATACTCGTGTTCCCCTAAAGATTCCAAAAATCGGGAGATGTGTTCACGAGCGTTACCAGTACCATCATAAAGGGAAAACTGAGGAGAGGTGTATCCTCTTGGCATGGGAATCCGTTGTACATCCTAAGGGTATGGTGGTTAATGCTGGTGCATGTCCGCTGGATTTCCTTTGCTCCGGTTTTGGAGGAGTCGCTCCAGGTCCTCACGCGTAATGAAGTTGGATGGCTGGTCCCTTTTTATTTGGCATTCAGGAGTGTCACGAGATTCTTCATCCATGTGGGCCCGCGCGATTGAAGTGCCCTGTTTCGGTGAACACGTTCCTTGTTGGCTCCAGGGACTGTCGTGACCCTTGTGGCAATCGTTCGGTTAAAGTTTTGAGAAAAGTAAGTACCTCCTTCTGAGTTGCAGCCATATCTGTTTGGTCTATAGCAAGAACTTCCTGTCTTTCCATCAAATCCACAATGGTAATAGGGGGTTGTCCTCCTCTTGTTCCTCCAGCCCCTCGTCCTGTCAGAGGAGTAGCGGTTTCCCTGGTGACGATTGGAGGCGTTACACTTGAAGAAATGACGGGATTTGCGGCTGCTCTGGCTCTGGTGATGGGAGGTGTCACGCCTACTGGAATATCTCCTGCTCCGCTGGTGTTGGTGGTAGAGGAGACGGTTCCACGAAATGTATTGGTCACATTCTGCATGACAACTCCACTGACAGAGACATCGGCACCGAGAGTGTTGTCAACGCTAGTTCCTTCGAAATTGATTGCTGCTCCTGACCTATTGAAATCGGTATCGAAAAATGAAATTGGGAATTTGGAAATTGATATTGCAACTGAGAGATTAATCTCTCACTGTGGTCGCTAATTGTTTATGGGTGAAAACTATTTCTGCTGGTTTCGGTAATTTTGGGTGAGTGTGGATGAGAAATGAATATAAACCCTAAACAAATGCACTGCACATGAGTGCTTTTGATTCGAGAGATCAATCTATACAATTCTGGCCTAAACCAAGAAATGACCGTTCCAGACTTGCTTCAGTCACAAAGTGAAGGAGATGGGGTTGATTTTAGGGAGGGAAGCGAAGAAGGTGTTGAGATTGTGAAGGTGTTGGTTTTTTATGACTTGTATTAGAAAGAGGAACTGGCTTGCAATGATGTAAGCTATCAGTTCTGGTATTTTCTGGATACGAATGACAACACTTGGTTTTCTGTGCTTGTATGTGTTGTTTGAAAATAGGTAGGAGAAATTATTTATACAAGTCATTGAGCACAACCTTCGTCTCGTAGGAAGTGGAGTAATGGAGTAGTGGGGTCGTATAAGTGATTGTCACACGACCACGTCTTTGCCCACTTTTCCCATCATAGCTAACCGTCCATGCCTCCTGACACGTTCTTGTAATGGCGCGTTGCGCGCTGCACGCTGTAAACCGCCAGACCAATACCCCAGTAAGTGTCCCCCAGTTTGTGACATGTTTGATGTCTCGAATGAGTGGATCGTGGGACCCACTGTAGAAAGTAGCATGTGATGCTAAAATAACTAAGCATTTGATATTTATGAAATATCATGTATGCTCAATGCAATGTAATGCATCGCAAACAATCAGCATGTATGAAGCATCGATGTTATAAAGCCTGACCGAATAAGTTGCGGACCAAGCGTCTTAAAATAGCATCACGTCCAACCATCTTCGAGTGATCGTTTGGAGGCTGCATGGGCGAGCTATCTCCTGGCCGATCACTCCCTGTGGAAGAGTGGCAGATGGTAATCATCAGGATGCCTCATTGGTCGTCTAGCTTTCAACCTAGGCTATCCGACCAAGCTAGCGAAATTGGACGGACGAGATGGTTTAAGACCCTCATCTGCGACCGTTGATAGATTTTTAGTGTTTTAAGAAGTGCGCGAGCATCACTCCTATGCTTGACTGAATCCGAGTTTGGGCACAAGTTTTGGTGGGGCCGACCAGGCATGCGTGTAGACGGCATGCATGCCGGTGTATATGCCCATACCTCTTTGTCTCATGATGGTGCGATCTACACCATTTAATTTGACCGGCAAAGGTGAGTGGTCGAGATCGATTTGCGACAGAAATCCATTGCCGCAAAGGATTTAGAAGCCGCTCAGCATGCCACTTTCGGGCGCGCGTTTCGAGGTCATCGAGTCCTAGTCTGCTTAGGCCGACCAGCTCCACGCAAAGGTGGGCCCACGGTGATCATGTTGACATGCTTGGGACCTTTTAAGTCTATATCTATACCCTCCATCCAAGCTTGCGAAGATGGATGGTCGTGAACGAACTGCGACCGTTATGCAGCGCCACGAACCCTAATTAGGGTTTTGAAAACAACACGTACACACGATTTTGGCCAAACGGTTTGGCAAGTTAAACTCCTCTTTTGGGGAGGCCGATCATGTGGGGCCCACGTTGGGTCGATGGTGAACGTACCCATACCTATCTCATGGTCCTATGTGTGATCTAAGCCATCCAATCATGCTTGCGAAGTTGGATGGTCGTGATCGATTTAAGACACTAGTGGGATTTCCGCGACCCCTTTAAGCATCACGTCAGCCACACTTCGAGCAAGCGTTCATTGCTCTAGGGCTAGGTCGTGAGAAAGCCGATCAGGTAGGTGAAGAGTGGGCCCGCCAATGTGCATACCAGCATTTCACCAATCAATCGCGGGACGATCCAAGCCGTCCAACTTGGCTGGCGAAGTTGGAAGGTCGCGACTTCTTTTGAGACTGTCTTTGACTGCCTTGCTCGTACGAGCCACTACAAACAACACGAGCCACTACATACCAGCTCGACCATCCTTCTTCAGGGCTGGTGTTTGGTGGCTGTTTGGGGGCATGGCATGTGTTCGACCGGCCAGGGCATAAACGGGTCTATGGTGGTCATTGCGGTGATCGCCTGCACCTGTTAGGGTTTGTCTAGGCTGGTTAAATCATGCGGCCAACTTGTGTTGCCGTGATCGTTTTTGAGACTGACATGGACTGTCCAGATTTCCCTTAGGGAATTAAATATGCTCGATCGGGCTAGTATAAGCATGCCGATACGAGATTCTCTTTGTTAGAGAATGGTATAGCCTGTACGAGTATTTCGTGCATGCCTCACTATTGACACTTGGATATTCATGTTACTTTACTGAGAGTAAAAATCATTCATCATGCCGCACCAATAATGAGAGTCTTGCTGAGAACAACACAAGAAATACAAGGCAATTCATGCATTAATTAATAATGTTATAAATTCACAGAATATTGGGATTGTTGCTAGATGCATCATTCTGGGTGAATTTTATATATTTATTGAATTGCTTCGAATAAATAAAACGAGAGGATTTCTGTGCTCATCGTTTTTCAAATGGCCTTACCCTTTGCAGGATGTCGGCACACTAAATCTGGTTTTACAATTTTAGCCCTGAACTAAAATCCACCATCAACACTTGTATTTTTTCTTTATCTTGTACGCCTCCTATAGTTCCCAAGTTTTCTGATTCAGAATAGCCATTTCTCATACGCATTCACGCTATATTTAATTTAGTCCTATAACTAGTAGCATTTGATTCTCAATCTCGAGTTAGAAGGCAATGCCGCAACACAGAGTTTATATCAAAGAGCCCCCTTTCTTTCTCTTTTCCTTTTTTTCATTGTTGTTGCAAAGATGATCTTCTCAAATCCATTATTGAAACGAATGATATTTGTATGAGCGGAAATTCACACCGATTAGTTTTTTTTTCCTTCTATAGGGTGCATGAGCTTTAGCATGTTCATGAACAAGTCATTTTACCCTTTCTTTACATATAAAATCTAAGTTTTGTCGATTTCATTGGTATATGCTTTTTCTGATCACTCGCAGATTTCATTTACTTATAGATTTCAATCTCACTTTCTTGGCTAGTGAGCATTAAATTAATAATTGTTCTATAATAATCGAATTTTGAGATCCCAATTAGCTTAGACAAGCAAATTTTAAATTATTAATTTTTATTTATTCTTGTACATCTTGACTCATGCCATTTCCATAGTCTTCTGATATATTTTTTCCAAGGATGATTCTATACGAACCGTGAATATGAACAACGTAAAAACCGCTACACACATAAAATGAGTGGGTCCCGCCCCTGGGGAGAAAAACAGGGGGGTCCCATTAAAGGTTAGTGTCATTATACGGTTTTGAGGGAATTCATATTCACGGTTTATTAAGAATTTTTGTTTTTCCTGTATACACATAATTCCCCACTCAACACGTGCCCAAGAAGACACACGTGGAGGAGGCACAGCTGGGTCCTTCAAAACACGATGCCACGTGCCATCACAAGAGAAATATCCAATGATGATATGTGATCATCATCGAGCTACTCCGACGGCCAGAGAACAGGGAGCACCAAAGGGAACGAACTATCGCGAAGCACTGAGGAATGCCAAAGGCTTAACTTTACTCCATCCCGAGAAGGATCTAAGTTCAACGGAGAGGATTAGCATAGCTGACACGGATGTGATGGGAGCTACCGAAAGCTGTCTGACACGAGCAGGTATCCCAACCACCCGCATTAAGTACCCTAGCCATAGAGTACGTGTCGAGTAACCAACGGAAGAGCAAGCATCGACCCAACGTTGTCGAGAGTAACCGCTGAGAACATAGGTACAGAACGAAGACATCATCGAGATCGGCACAGAGAACAAGAAGATAAGATTCAAACGGTCTCTAACGATGGACCCCATATATCTTTCCTAATAAAACTCCTCTCCACCAAGAGAAAAGGGGAACGGTTTTCGATTAATTAGAGAAGATTATAGGAAAAATAGATAGAGATAGGAAGAGTAAGTATGAAGGATATTCCCCCTTTGAGCATCGTTATTCACCTAAAGTCTTTCTACTACCCCTGTAATTCTTCAGTATATAGTGAAACACCAATCCCGTGGATGTAAGCCTTAGTGCTGAACCACGTAAATCATTGTCTTATTTACATTTCAGCACCGTATTTCTTGTTATTAGTATTATGCTTTATGATAAATGCACCTTATCCACGTAGAATCGCTGAATCGATTCTTACTTTACTAGACAATGACGAGTCCGAAGACTCTGACTCAATGAGTCATCGTGTTTAATATCATTTCATTTCTGTTCTCTATCTTGTAACATTGATATTTAAAGATGCGAATATTATTTGTGGACACTCGGATGCCATCGTAATTCTCGTGTTCACAATATGGCGCTAGAAGCTGAGGACTTGTCCAGTAAAAGATTTATCTTATCCCGAGATTGCTTATTTTCTGTGATTATTTAGTTTCTGACTCCACGTACGATTCTCTGAATGATAGTGTTCGGATTTAAGCTAATCTTCGAAATCGACCTTTTAAAACCAATTTTCTGCGTAGGGTTTCCAGTTTATTATCCAGGGATGATTTAAAACCACTAGATTTATATTTTTCTTAAAAAGTACTTAAGCTTTCGAAACGCGAAACCCGCAGATCGGTGCACTTTGTGAAGTTTTCTATGTCTACCTAAGGCGGATTCTACAGATCTGTGCTTTATTTAATATGTTGCTGTTGATGGTGGTTTTTAGCTTAGGGTTAAAATCGTAAAACACTAAACCCTAGCAGACAGTGATGTCACAACATTTAAAAGTAACAAGCATTTACAAGGCACATTTACTGAAACCTTTAATGTGTCCCAAAATAATTACCGGGGCATCTTTTTCAAATTAGGGCTACGACAAGCCAAACCCTAATTCCCACGTGTGCCAATGGCAAATCATGCCAGACCACCTGAGCCAGCGCCAAAGTATGCCAACCATGCTAGCCGCACCTCGTGCCAATGGCAAATCATGGCGACCACACCGACCAGCGCCAAAGCATGCCAACCATGCTAGCCGCACCTCTGTGCCAATGGCAAATCATGGCAGACCACACCGAGCCGCGCCAAAGCATGCCAACCATGCTAGCCGCACCTCGTGCCAGATGGAAAATCATGCCGACCACACCGATGCGCAAAAGCATGCCAACCATGCTAGACGCACCTCCGTGCTAATGGCAAATCATGCCCAGCCACACCGACCGCGCCAAAGCATGCCAACCATGCTAGTCGCAAGCCACACCGAGCCAGCGCCAAAGCATGCCAACCATGTCATCCGCACCTCTGTGCCAATGGCAAATCATGCCGACCACAGCCGACCGCGCAAAGCATGCCGGCCATGCTAGACGCACTTCAGTGCCAATAACAAATCATGCCAGCCACACCTCTTGCGCCATGCCAAACGCACCTCGCCATGGCCCCATGCCGCGCCACCATACTAGCCTTCACTACGCGGCTATCAAAACGAAGGCGCGCAATAATCAATGGTTGCCCTTCGATCCCGGGAGCAAATCCCGGCGTCTAAGGTTACCAAACAACCTTTGCCCCAAAACCCTAGCTTGGTCACGCACCTAGCCCAAGCTAGCCACGCCATGCGCCTATGGCAAACCCTAGGCCCTACATGCAAAGCCAAACCAAACCTAGCCAAGCTAGCCGCGCCATGCCAAACACACTTTGCCTTGGCCCTAGCCATGCTAGTCACATCATGCCAAGCCAAACGCCCTTTCCTTGGCCCTAGCCACGCCTTACGCCCATGGCAAACCCTTGGCCCCACATGCCAAACCAAAACCGCACCTAGCCCAAGATAGCCACGCCATGCGCCTATGGCAAACCCTTGGCCCCACATGCCAAGCCAAACCAAACCTAGCCAAGCTAGCCGCGCCATGCCAAACGCACTTTGCCTTGGCCCTAGCCATGCTAGTCACATCGTGCCAAGCCAAACGCCCTTGCCTTGGCCTTAGCCACGCCATACGCCCATGGCAAACCCTTGGCCCCACATGCCAAGCCAAAATCGCACCTAGCCAAAGCTAGCCACGCCTATGGCAAACCCTTGGCCCCACATGCCAAGCCAAACCAAATCTAGCCAAGCTAGCAGTGCCATGCCAAACTGTTTATGGGTGAAAACTATTTCTGCCGGTTTTGGTAATTTGGGGTGTGTGGATGAGAAATGAGTCTAAACCTTAAACAAATGCCTTTGCGCGGTGAGTGCTTGTATATTCGAGAGATCAATGCAGTGCAAGTCCGGCCTAAACCAAGAAATGGCCGTTCCAGAACTTGTTTCGGTCATAAAGTGAAGGAGATGGGGTTGATCTTAGGGAGGGAAGCGAAGAAGGTGTTGAGAATGTGAAGGTGTTGGCTATGAATGACTTGTATCGGAAAGGCTGAGCCGGCTTGCGAGGTGTAAGCTATCGATTCGGTGTTTGAATATTACATAATTTTTGACAAACATCGTATTGTTGCCGAGCAGGTGTAGAATACACCTAATTTACTATCTAGTAGTTTATGCTTTCTTTGCTATTTTTCTTGTAAATTATGTATTTTACGTGTGTTTTTGAGTTATTAGCTACTTTGGAGTCACACGGAGGAAAAGAAGAAGAAATTACTCTATTTGAGCAAAAGGGCAAAATTGTCATTTCAAAGCGAGCACTATCCTGGAGCCCGACCAAGGTTAAGGGTAGCTTGATTTGTTTTAAAAGAGGAAATGTTAAAGGCACCAATGAAAGTACCTCGTGGCACCCAGCCTAGGGGTGGATCTTATCCCTGGGTGTACCCATCCAGCCCCAACTTAGCCCTACTAATCGAGAATGATATGTCTTCTCTCATTTTCTTCACTTGCCCGAAATAAAGAAAAAACAATGGTCGAATTAAAAGCCGATCGACTCATTTCTCTCAATCATTCTTCTCGCTCAAATAAAGAAGAAGAGAAGCAGAAGAGGCGCCTTACTAAATCAAGAGAAGATCGAAACTCGAAGAACAAACCGAGAGCCGAGAAGATGAAATGGTTTGCTTGTTGGGTCTCAGGGATCGAGGGTTTGATTTGAACTATTTGATCGAGAAATTGAAGGTGAAGAAATTGAGTCAACAACGGCAGTAAGGGGTTGGTTGAAGTCTGAGGGAATCGGTGAGAAGAGATCGAGAACTGAGATCGATTAGGGTTCGATTCAACAGAGACAGGGTCACGGATCTAGATTGAGCCTTATAAGAATCGATTGAAGGAGGTGATATATTGAAGAGGTTGATGGTGCTGTTGAGCAGTTGTTGCTGCTGATGTACCGAGAGATCGAGAATTCAGTGAAGTAATGGCTGCCGTTCGGGACTGAGTTGGTGCTGTTGATAAGATGAGAACAGATTGAAGCAGCAGATGAAGACAGAGACGGATATGATTCTGTCAAAGAGGATGAAGAATGGGTTGATCGAATCTGTGATGGGTTTTGCAGGAAATGGATTAGACAAGATATTTGAAATGGGTCCGCGATGGTGGTAGTCTCCGATGTGAAGCTCGGGAGATAGGGTTTTGTGAATCGAGAAGAATGAAGATCGAAAGGGGTTCTTGTTGAGTTTGGAGCGTTGTCGTTGAACTCGAGGGTGGAAGCCCGATGCTACATTGGTACCGAATTGAAGCCATCTCGATGTAGGATCATAATATCGCAATGCATAGGGCTCATGGGATCAATAAACGACGGCATCGCGAGGGAGTCGCAGAAGCTAAAATAAACGACGCGATGGGAAATAACGACACACAAAAATAGCTGAAAGACATGAAACTCCGGCGAGGGATAGGAAGTGTCGCGAGATTGAATAGTTGTACACTGGCGACACTTCGCGAGACATTCCCGAAAATAAAGGATAGCTTAGCTGTCATCCACTATGTATTACCCTATATAAAGGGTCGAGTGAGTCTGTAAAAGGGGGAGATCTTTTAGAATTGTTAGGCAAGTCATTAGGAGAGAGAAAGTTTAAGAGCGCTTTAACTTCTAAGTGTAATTCTATTTTCCTGTGTAAACACTTTATGAATTCAATCAATAAATGTTCTTGATCTTACATCTTCTAATGGATTAATTAAGCAAAATCGAGTAAGGGGTGTAGTGTGGGAAATCCCGCTTACTACATATGCGCTAGAAACAGGGACTGCGTCTGAGATTGACGTAGAAATTGGAAGGAATTTGGATTAACAGAGAAAAGATTTGGAGGAGATACTCAAGAATCCATTGGAAAAGAAAAATGGCTAGAAGAAGAAATGTACAAGGGCAATCCACGGTTGTAAGAAGAAGTGGGAGGCTTGGCTTGAGAAAGGAGGAATGAAACAGAGAATCATCAAGGATGAATAGGAGAAGTGATGGAGAAGATCAAAATCAGCCACCGAACTCCCATAGGCAAACGTGGCTGAGGATTATGATAGAGTAAGTGTACATACTTGGAGATCTCGATTCTCGAAGACGAGAGAGAAGAGAGAGCAGCGGCGGTGAACAATGGACAAGGAGAGCAAGGAATGAACGGAGAAAACGAAGAAATCGCAAAGATTAGAAAGATTGAGGCAAACAATACACGAGGAGAGACGGCTAGAGGCGGAGGAACGAGCAAACTTGACAAGACAGAATCATGAATTGAGGATGGAAAATATGAGGTTGCAAAATAGGAGATCTAGAAGTAGCGTGAGATCAAGTTCAAGATCGAATGGAGAAGAAAGAAGGAGAGTTTACCAACAGAAGCACCAATGAAGAAACACAAAATCCGAATATAGAGCATGGCGAGAGAAGAGGAGAAATAGAAGATCGTTATATTCCTCACCAAAATCCTCAAAATGAGCGGAATAGGGAAAATCAAGGAAACATGCAACCCAAGAACCGAATGACCCAACAACTTTGAAGGAGAATAATCTTGCATGGGAGAGAAGAATTGAGAAGAAACCGAGAGATCGAAGATGACATTGAGAGACACTACATTGAACAAGCGACTAGCTCGCGAAAGAGAAAGAATGAGAGCAGAAATGGAAAATCAAGAGATGGAAGAAGCAATCCCAAGAGAATAACCATGACAACCGCGAGAGAAGAAGGGAACAAAATCGTACCAATAGAAATATTAATGAAGAATATGAGAGGGTGCGGATGATGAGAGCCGAGAGGCAACCAAGAAGAGAAAACAACCGATATAATGGCGTGCGAATGACGAAAGAAACGAAGAAGAGCGTCGCGAGAAAGAAGAGGAGAAAATAACGAGCAAAGAAGGTCAAAATAGGCACGAGCGAAGAAGGAGAGAAGCGAGCTAAAAAAGACCAAGAGAATCAAATTCGAGGCAAATGAACAAATCTTAAGAGAACCGGGCTGAAATGAGAGGATTACTTGAATAATAGAAGGGAAGGAGGAAGGAGACAGTTAGATGAAGCCATTGCGAAGCCAAGAATCCCTTCACGCTAGAAGTACAGATGGGGAATACCTCCTAAGTGCAATCTACCTGCATTAACCAACATCTTTGATGGAACAACCTGCGCGATACAACATATCAAGGCTTATATGAGATGTATGTTGCAATGGGAGAATCATGATGCCATATTGTGCAAATATTTCGCGTCAAGCCTAATTGGAGAAGCACTAAAATGGTTTGAAAGTCTACCAAGGAACACAATCACATCATTTAACCATTTACAAGCCACATTCCTGGGAGCATACATAAGTAACAACTCTTCACGACCAGGTATTGAAGATGTATTCGGGTTGAAACAAAGGGTTGGCGAGAGCTTAAGGCAGTTGACAATAAGATGGAGAACCATGTGTAGCGAAATGGCAGGACGGGTTGAGGAGAGATATCTCATCCTCTCATTTGTGAATGCTCTCTTCGCGACTAACTTGTTATACATTCAAATTTTTAGAGTCAAAAATACAATCACGATGGCAAAACTGCGAGAATTACAGGAAGAATATATTGCCTTAGAAGAAAGACAGAATGAAATGAATTCTTATCCATCGCGAACACAAGCTCTAACGCTCACAACGCAAGCTTGCTGCCTCAATTCATAAATACAAAGGCGAGCACTTCGCAAGGACACGAAGTAAGGAAAGCCGATGAGGGACGAGAGAAGATAGTAGCTATGGGAAGCCATGACCAGGAGGAATTTGAACAAGAAAGGAACTACTATAACCGTAATGGCAATAATAAGATTCGGAGGCTAGACAATGTGCAAGAAACTTATGGTGGACGAAGGCAATATAACCATGGAGGGCGAGAAGCCGCGAGAATAGTATGGGAACCAATTAGGATGCCTCCACCGAATGCTAGTGGGAAAAGATCCGGGAGGCTATACTCGTGATGGAAGAAGTACCAAGACCTTGGAACGCGGAAATGGAACCACCACCAAAGCACAGAAGTCATGAGTTTTGTTCTTACCATCGCTTCCATGGACATCAAACAAACGACTGTAAACGTAAAGAGAATTATTCTCGTGGATGATTGATCAAGGGAAACTGAATCACTTTCTAAAAGGAGAAGAAAAAGGCCGGACATTACCACCACCACTGTAAATGCACAACGGTGTCAACGAAAGGAAAGGAAACATTTGTGATAGAAATCGAACGAAAGCCAAAAATTTGAATTGCAACTCTATCGTCCACTCTTATCGCACAATCGAAGATTTTCATGACAACGTGCTCATTAGAGTCTTTGCGAGAGATCTCAATGATAAAGAAATAATGAGCTCGGCGAGAACGACGCAGCGATTAGAAAAGTGGCAATGAAGACTATTTCTTTCTCTGCGGATGAAGTGCCAAAAGGAAGAGAAACACATGATAGCCCGTTGGTTGAAACTAGAGATTAACCCGAAACCAGTTGATGGAGAAGATGATGAGGCGTGCTTGCCGGGCGATCAACCGAATCTTAATCGACACCGGAAGTTCGGTGAATATTCTCTTCTACCATACTTACAAGACGATGGGAGGAAAAGATGAGGATTTGATCCCCTCTACATACAAGATATATGGCTTTAATGGCACTCGCAAACAAAACCAAAGGGAGAGGTTCACATGAGAATACCTCTACAAGGATTATCAACTCGATATTTTATTCTCGTGTGGTTGACGTGGAATCTCCATACAATGCGCTGATTGGGAGGCCATGGCTTCATGAAATCTTGGAGTCGCGTCAACGTATCATCAATGTATTAAATTCCCACATCCAAATGGCATTGGGATTATACAGGGAGATTGGAAGGAGTCGCAACAATGTCATGAAGTAGATGTAGAAAGCTAAGAAAGGAATGCCAAAAGAAAAAGGTTGGAAACAACATGTGAGAGATGAGCAGAGAAAGGAAAAATTGATGGTGGATGCCATAGAAGTAAGGATCAAACATACCTCATGGTGAGTGCCTAGAGACAAAGCGAATATTATGGTAATAAAGAAGCAAAGGATATGAGGAGCAAAAGGCATAAGAGGTGACTAATCAACAAAAAACAGGAGAAAAAGTAGCAATTGAAGTAATGATGCGAGAATCTCGCAGCCAAGAGTATATGGGAATTCAATTAAGAAAGAAAAATGAAAATACTGTGAGAATTGTCTAATACTTCGCAAACAAGAATCAACAAATAATGAAACTTGAATGATTGAATGATTTAACAAATATGAATAAGTAAAAGAATGGGACGAACCTTTATGGCGTACACCCTAGTTCGCGAATAACATTTCGTAAGAGGCAAATGTAAGACCTAAAGTGCGTCATAATGGGGGTATCTCTCGACATGGCTCGGGGGAAGGTTACACCGCTCCACGAAGCCTCGAGTCATGGAAATTTGGGGCCCATGAAAGCCTATCCGGAAGAGGTACCTTGGATTCCCAACTATATATGTAGGTTATACCACGGTTGGGCGACCGAGGGTCTCTTCTAGGAGTCGTTGCATGCTCAAGGCGCCGAGGTACACCTGTTGAGCCGGTCAGTGCCCGGGATGGATGAACCTACCCCGGCCATTCTTGGCAAGTCTTGGCATGCGTTGCACTCGCCCAAGAAAACTCCACTTAGGGTGCAAATCTCGTAACCATAAACCACATAGGTATAAGGGATAAGAGGTCTGCGAAAACAACTGGTTGTTGTTAAGCCCGGATGGGAGGAGCTAGTCTTGTATGGCCGATGTTTCGCCTCCTTGAAGGGGCAACCGGGGAGATGATAAGGGCGACGCTCTCCATTAGGGGGTGTCAAAACGAGACGCAAATGTCATGAGGCTTTGTTTTCGCAAGGAGACTTAGGCTTGTCATATTTGTGCAATGATCCTTGCGAGGCAATAATACTAACGCGAGGGTAAGGGCGAGATCAATGGGTCTTTACACGAAAGTGTACGGACGTCTGCGATTTCGTCGCACGACGGCAATGTCATGGGACTTTATGTTCGCAAGGATATCTAGGCCTGTCATATTGTCGCAACTAAAACATCCTGCAGAGGCAAAAATACTTGGAAAATGATAAGACAAGATCAATGGGTCTTTACATGCAAGTGTAAGGACGTCTGCGATTTTGTCGCCATAAAAGGTGAAGGACCTCTAATTAGGGAGGTCTAACTCTAAGACCACACAAAATTGATAAGGCAAGGTCAATGAGCCATTGCATGAAAATGTAAAGGCGGTGCGACCTTGTCGCCACAAGAAGAGATAAAATAAAGACTACCGAAATGATAAGACGAGAAAAGTAGGTTTCTTCACTCATGGAGATGCCCTGCGACCTCGTCGTAATACAAAAATTCGACATCAGTGAAGAAGACAATGCAAAGATGATGATGACTGAGTAAAAATCATTCTCAATTCATAAAATTATTTCTGATGAGATAGCATTCTCAATTCATAAAGATATCTGCGACCTCGTCGCAGCCATACATTTCAGCAAACATTAAAATTATTATCCAACAAAATACATGAGGATAAATAACTTCTTCCATCAAGATAAATATCGGAGGCAAGTATGGGAATGGAAAAGATGGAATATTGTTATTCATCTTCTCCGATTTAAAGAGTTATACATTAATAATGTTAGCCAATTATATTACAAGGAAGAACTACCAAAAAAGGGGAGTGAAGATTGAATTCATGAAAAAAGAGTTCACTATAACAAAGATACAAAGAATGTACGTATATTACACGCAGAAAAAGAAAAACAAAAAGAATTATATCTTTGGTGATTCTTCTTCTTCATCTGATTCTTCGATTTTATTATTCTCATCGCGAGAATTTTCTTCTTTGTCACCTTCACTATCGAAACATCGAGAGACAAAGTAGATTCTCAGAACCTTTTCAAGAAGCCGGGGATATGTATGCAAAGGGGATGTTCTCGTGTTTACAAACATACTCCATGGCTCCATTGCGAAACGAACGGCATCATTATTAAAGTTCTCCACCGTCGTTTCAAATTGTTTCTTCAACTTGGAATACTTATTATTACGGAGGGAGAGACTCTTTCGCAAGTCGTTGTTTTTCGATTCAAGTTCTTCAATTCTCGTTGAAAATTCCCGCCAGTTGTTCTTCTCGATTCAAGATCCCTAATTCTAACCCTTGAAGTCTCTTCTCGCATTCTCAAATAAGTAACAACAAGTTAATAATTTACAAGCAATACTACAAAAGTAAGAAGTAGTAAGGTGTAATAAATAACCTTCTCTATCGATATCATATCTTTAATCAAGGAAGTATGCTCGGCGTGAAGACTAACATCAACACCTAAGTTATTCCTGGGCATTATCTAAAACTTTCGCAGCCTGTGCGAATTCATCGTCACTATTTATAACAAGGAGGGAACGAATTTGATCTTCTCGCTCACTAAGCAAGGAGTTCGGCGAAGCAATTCATCCCGTTCAATTTGTAGTTCAAGGAGAGATTTTTGAAATGTTGCTAATGCCCGTGCACCATTGTTAGCAATGCGATCTTTATCATCTATAAGGTCGCTAATTTTCTTCCTCAAAATTTTGATTTCTTTATTGGACTCGAGAAACATTCGTTTAAATTGGTTGGCAAGACTTAAAACCAGATCTATGTTCAATTTCTAAAAGACGATATTTGGTCCTAAGTTCATTTAATGAAAGGAGTTAATTTTGTTTGATGAACTACTTAAAGAGTCGTTGAGGTGAGCGAGAAGAAGGTTATTATCCATAGGATCGGGAAATGTATGGAGAAGGATAGCCTCATCGGAGAGATTATATACATCTCGAAAATAATAAGTTAGGTAGCAATATGCGACCGATAAAATAAAAATAGTGAAAGGAGGAAAAATTTTATACCATAAAGTTGCTTGATTGGCATTTTGAAGAGTGGACACCTTATCCTTTTTGGGAGTTAAGTTCGGTGTTTAACTTTTGAATTCTCTCGCCTTTATCGCGAGATGACGCAGCCTTCGGTCTCTAATTCTTGAATCTTCTTGCTCAATTGCAAATTCTTCTTTTCAAGATTGTTGCGTCTTCTCTCAGCTGTCCGAGGCAACTACAAAGGAAGATCTTCCAACCTATAAAAGAAGATAGAAAAATCATTAAAACATATATATATACTTAAACAATTTAAAGTTAGCAGAAGTATGACTCGTACACATACGAGAGACCCAAGTGCATTCAAAAGGTCGGGAGACACAACTCTGTAGACTCCATTGAATGAATTATTGCCTTCCAAAAGCAAAGATTACACACGTTTGCGAGCCCCGCAAAGAGAAGCTAGGGGAGCATCTCCCATTCCTTGGAAACAATGCTCGAGAAGATGCTAGATAACTGATCCATGGAAGAACTGGTCGATGGAATCTTCTTGGCGAGAGAAGGATTCGAGTTATGGTTGTCCTCATCAGAAGATTCAGAGCTTGAGCTAAGGCGAGAAGAGGATTGGACCTTTCGCTTCTTAGTTAAGGGGCGTGAGGATTTACCCTTGCGAGCGACAGTTTACCCTTACTTTTAGTCTTCGCAAAGAATAATTTCTTCGACTCCAACCTTCGCATACACGTAAAGATAAGAAACAAGAGGCAACAATATTGTTTTAAATAAGAAGAAAGGAAGTGATTCTTACTTCACTGTAAGTCGATCGAAGCAATGTTAGAGTATCCTCCGACGGATCCTTTTGTAGCTTCTTCTCAACCTGGCTATCTGAAAGAGTTCACAAACTCAGCAATTATAGAAAGAAAGTTACGAAAGCAAAATTTGAAGTCGGAAACATACCTCTTTCTTCTTCTCAGGCCATTTGAATTCCCAAGGATGATATCCTGCGAGATTCGCAGGAAGAATATGCGAGCCCGCGATGTAAGGACCATTTAAGATCAGGGGTACGACCCACCATTTCTCATCTTTGGAATGACGAGGAGAGGTATTATTGCCCAGGTGCCAATCAATGTCTTGCATGAGTAATTTATCTTCAGGACATTATCCTTTTTCTTCTCGTGCGAATGCCCCAATGAGATCTCGCATTCACCATAGTTATCACCGAGTAATTTTCGAAAAAATTTCCATGTTGTATTTCTCCACAGCTATTTCAAGTCTCAAGAATTTGGGATTTCGGCAGTGTTAGGGTATAAAGATCCTTTTGCCTCACACCGCGGTTCGCGAACTCAAGCATCAGCGAATACAATCGCCACTTAATTGATAAATGCCCGAGAGAATTTTTCATGAGCCAAAATTTCATAAAATAAAGGCAACTCAGATTGTACAAGGAATAGAAGTCCCAAGAGAAGCTGACCGAGCGAGACTATAATCTTTTGATCATCACATTGATGATCGGAGAAAAGATTTGAGAAAAGAATGGATGAGGGTTCTTGATCAGGAATGGTTGACAGAGTAAAACCCTTCTCGAGCAACTTCTGTTGAACTTCTTCAAAAGAAGTTTTGTATCCACGACTGATGGAAGCCATTTATCAGTATGGGAATGGATGGAAGATTAGAGATTAAAAACAGCTAGAAAGGATGAAGAAAAGCTTTGCAGTAGCAGGAGCGCAAATTGCGGAAAGAGAGAATCAAAGAAAAGTTGCAGAGACAAACTAAAAGATGAAAAGGAGGGGAAAAGAAAACTATATATAGGGGAAAAGAACCTCGAGAAAAAAACGAGGTCATTTAATGCGAAGAGACATGAACGGTCAAGAAAAAGTGGTTGAAAGAGACGTGTCAAGAGAAGACATTAATAATCAAAATCTGTAAAAGTACAAAATCGAAGATTCTAAAGATAAGTAGTCGCGGCAACAATATTGTAAAAAAATCTCATGGTACTCTTCCCTCGCAGAGAAATATGAGGAGAGATAAGAGACGATACTTCATATATATCTCAAAGAAGCTCCTAACTTCGCAAAAGAATAGAGGCAAGTACGTACTTTTCAAGTACAAAGAGATTCTTCCTCGCGTTCCTTCATCAACAAAAACCAAAGATTACTACAACAACAGATTTTTCCTTAAAGATCGCTCTTCAAGCAATATTCAAGGAAAAAGAGGCAAGATGTAGGATCATAATATCGCAATGCATAGGGCTCGCGGGATCAATAAACGACGGTACGCGAGGGAGTCGCAGGAAACTAAAATAAACGACGCGATGGGAAATAACGACACACAAAAATAGCCGAAAGACATGAAACCCAGCGAGGATAGGAAGTGTCGCGAGATTGAATAGTTGTACACTGGCGACACTTCGCGAGACATTCCCGAAAATAAAGGATAGCTTAGTCATCATCCACTATGTATTACCCTATATAAAGGGTCGAGTGAGTCTCGTAAAAGGGGGAGATCTTTTAGAATTGTTAGGCAAGTCATTAGGAGAGAGAAAGTTTAAGAGCGCTTTAACTTCTAAGTGTAATTCTATTTTCCCGTGTAAACACTTTATGAATTCAATCAATAAATGTTCTTGATCTTACATCTTCTAATGGATTAATTAAGCAAAATCGAGTAAGGGGTGTAGTGTGGGAAATCCTGCTACTACATCTGAAGCAGCAATTGGGTATGAGCTGAAGCTTGAAATGGTTGATACTAGATGAATGTTAGGATTGTACAGGAAATGGAGCTAAGAAAGGCCTAATTTGGCCTGGGAAGTCCTGTAATTAAACAGAACTCTACTTATTTTTATTCTCATGAGTCAACTCGGAAGCCAGCGGTTCAACTCGATTCAGCCCAGTGACTCAGCAAATTAAGACGAATTAGACAGCTGATTCGGCTGATTCAGCCTTTTCCCTTGACTCACTGACTAACGGTTTGACTGACGGTCTGACTTTTTGACCGTTAGTCCTAACGGAGGACTGACGGAATATTCCGTCGAATATTCCACCGACGGAGAAATTTTCAGGTGGCCGGCGACGACTATTCCGGCCTAAATCCCAGTTTTCCATGAGCTAAAAATTCCAGAATTTTCTATGGACTTCTCTCATGGGTGTGAAGACTTGGGCTAGGAATTGGATGGAGAATTGGACTCAAATTTGGAAAGAGAAGGTGGAAGAGTTGAGAAAAGCTTGGATTTGGAAA
Organism: Papaver armeniacum; assembly: GCA_023531295.1. NCBI lineage: Eukaryota > Viridiplantae > Streptophyta > Magnoliopsida > Ranunculales > Papaveraceae > Papaver > Papaver armeniacum. The sequence continues at coordinate 34,931 of JAJJWW010001450.1, read as the reverse complement.
TTGAATTGCAAAAGAAAAGGATTCTATTCCTTGGAAGATTTGGAGAATATTGAAGCCTATAAATAGAGAAGTTTTCTACAACTTCTACACACCTCTCTACACACACACATCACTTGTGTTTTTGCTTGCTTTTCTAAGATTCTTCTTTTAGTTATTTGTGTGAACTCTTGAAAATTCTCCTTTTAATTATTATTTGTGTGAATTTCAAAAACATGAGTAGCTAATTTTCTTATTGATTGAGGATGAATTCCTAGTTCTTAACATATGATTTAAGTTTTTGTTTTCAAATTCTATCTTGAAGTTTTTCACATGATTATCGTTTGTTTTTACTAATAGAATGATCTTAAAGACATTCATGATTGATTGATAGATTGTTTGGAGTGCACGCTAAATTGATTTGTTAATTGATCTATATCTAGTATAAGTTAGGGAATACGTAATCGTTCTCGACACTTTACACAAGTAGAAAACATGAGACCTTGCGGAGGGATTCCGTGGAGCAATTGTGTGTAGAAACAACGCTAGAAAGTGAACCAAGCGAACCGAGTTTAACTACTAGTACTAAACCTAAATTCATAAATCTTAATGCATTCTGGGAATTACATCTTGTAAGCGAACCTCAAGGTGGTTCTTTTGAATAGAATCTGATAACTAAGCGGACCTGTTACTCAGCTGAAATTAGGGATTTTTGGGGCTAGCTAAGCGGACCCGCTATCCTACGGTTGGTGATAACGTGACTAATAACAAGTAGAAAAGAACATAACTTTAATCATTGTTTTGCAACGAAGAAGGATTCCTTGATCTTGTCTCTCTTATTGTTTTCAACTTTCGATTTTAATTGCTTTGTTTATTTTCTTTTGTTTTTTTTTTTACACCCCCCTTTCGTGACAACTCTTACAACTAAGATCTCTTGCTCCTCGTGGGAACGAACTTGACTTCCATTATATTATTTTTAATTGAGTGGAAACATTGAATTAATTTGATTGCACCTACGACACGCATCAGTTGCGAGTAAATCGCCGCCTTGTTTAACAGAGTTCGCTTTTCTTGAGAAAGAGTTCCATTCTCATCTGATAAAGTTTCCAACTCCAAATTAGCTTTAGTCAAAGAGTAAGAGAGGCGAGATAATTCATTACTTAATGAGTCTTGTTTCGAGCTAAATCAGCTTTTTTCTTTAGAAAGATTATCTATTTGATCAACAGAATATGTATGAAGATTATCTAATTGGTTATATTGCTCCATCCAAGCATCTCTATCAACTCGAACTTCTTCAACAAGTAGATTCCAACTGATATATCTCCATTTTTCGTTTCTGGTTTAAAGCTTGAAGGGCGAACAAGGGCTTGAGGTTCAATATAAAAAAAAATGGACAATACAGAGGCAAGAGTATACCTTTTAATTCTTCATTCTTCTTGCGAAGATTATCACGATCTAGCGAAATATTTTGAAGTTTTTGATTCTCAAGATGGAGAATATTACATTTTTCAGTCATGGCTTGGAGATCATTCTTCAAAATGTTAATTTCTTGCTCCAAGGATGTTTGCGAAATTCTATCAGGGCCAAGGTGTTTGCTCAAAATCTCGCAAATATCAGATTTGATAGGGTCGACAGAAGTCTTCTTAGCATCGTTCACAATATCTAATAGGACTTTGAAGGCCACATCTATTCCTTCTAAATTTTCTTTAGTAAGAGGGATTTGCTCAGAAAAGGAAGTAACGGTGATAGAAGAAGGAAGAGATGAGTCATCTTTTGTTAAAGGAATATCACGAGAAGAAGAAATCTCATGAAGGTTAATGACTGGAGAAATGGTAGAGGCATTAACAATAGAAGAAGAAATAGGCTCATTCGCAATGGGACTGTTATGAGGGAGTTGATCTATAAGAATTTCAGGCATAGAAGTGTTATCTTTGACAAGTATTTTCCATAGAAGAAACGGTAGGGATATCTTGCAAAGATTTCGTGATAGGAATTGTAAGTTTGAATGTAGGAAAAGTAACGAGAAGGCGCAACGAGGTTTAGAATGGCGAGGCTTCTTGGGGGACCTATCAACATTTTTGTCATCCTACGAATTACAAGATAAATAAGAAACAGAGGCAACAATATTGTTATTAAAAGAATAAATGTTTCTTAAATACCTTGTTACTCGCAGCTTTCTTTTAGAGGCAAGTGGATTTCGGTTGCGAACCCATGGAGATATTAGGGTTCACAACGGTGAACTTGGTGCTAGATTTGTTCTTGCTAAAACAAAAATGGCAGAGGAGTCATTAAAAGAAGAACAATATCAGAATAAAACAACTTCAATAAGAGAGATCAATCACAAAATGATCAAATTCAGCAAAATTAACAAACCTTGACGAGTGCAGCAAATCCCGAACCATTGAACAGAAGAGTAGCCGGAGAGAATAGGTCCAGCGATCCAGACTATGCTCTAGAAGACTCGGACTATTTTGACAGCGAAGATCAAAGATCAAGGCGAAACTCAACATACGACGATAACCAGCGTGCGATGGAGGACCTTCGTGCTGAAATGATGGCCGAGATCAAGCAACTAAAATCTAGACAAGGGGAGGAAGACTGGAAGAGGTGATGAAAGAAGCCAACACCACCCCATTAGCACCACACCTCACCAGAGCGCTCATTCCGCAGAAGTGTTCCATCCCATCATTTGAATGTTATAATGGATCCAGCGATCCAGCAGCTCATCTACGATATTACAATCGCATGCTAGCACGATGGGACCAGGACGACGCCATTATCTGCAGATATTTCCCTTCAAGTCTGAAAGGATCAGCCCTTTCATGGTTCGATAACCTCCCCCCAAACTCCATCGACTCATATAAACAGCTTACCGAGAAGTTCTTAGGGACTTATATGTACAACAAGGCTGTCAATGCAGGAATGGATAAATTATTCTCATTAGCGATCAACTACAAAGAGACAACCAGGGAATATACGGACAGGTGGCATAAGATTTTCCAGGCAATAGGGAACGTAGATCTGGTGGTCAGCATCAACTGTTACAAATGGGGATTAGACAGGATGAGCCCGCTATTTGTATTAATTCATGGAAGTATCCCAACGACTGAGGGAGATCTTCGAGTAATCATTGAAAAGCACGCAAGACTAGAAGAAATCCAGTGGGAAAATCCTAGAGCCCAAACTCAAAGATCTCAACGAACTCATTCAGTGGAACAAGCCAGCGGATCAAAGAGGGGCGGTTCAACTGAACGACCTAGCGAAGATACAAGAGGAAGAAGGGATGATTGTCGACGTAACGATCGGAAATTCGAAGACCAAGTCTACACAAAGCTGAGTACAAGTTACACCCGCATCCTAAGAGAAATCAAGGCTAGAGAAAATTTGGAGTGGCCATGGTCCAAAGGAAAGCAGCCCCCAAGGACCGAGAAGTCAAGGGATTGTAGGATCGAATATCGCGAAATCAATACTTCAGCGAGATCAATAAACAACCGCATCTGCGAGGGCGTCGCAGAAGAGTAATATAAATGACGCAATGAATGACGACTGACCAAAAAACGAGAAAGGTGTGAAGACCCAGCGAGATTTAGGAGAGTGGCGAGATTATATATTTGTACACTTGCGATATCTCGCAAGTCATTCCCGAAAATAAAGGACAACTTTAGTTGTCATCCATTGTATACTACCCTATATAAAGAGCCGAACGAACCCGTTGAGGGAGGATTCTTTTGTAGTGTTAGACAAGTCATTAGGAGAGAGAAAGTTGGTGGTGATTGTAATTTCTTTAACTCTTTTCTATTTTATCTTGTGAATCTTCAAGGAAATAATCAATAAAATCATTGTTATTCATCTTAAAAATGTCTTAGTTGTGTGGAATATTGTGAGGGGTGGAGTGTAGGATTTCCTGCAACTACAGGGATTATTGCGAGTACCACTGCTTCAACGGGCATCAAACCGAGAAATGCAAGAATCTTAAAATCATGATCCAAAAGCTAATTGATGCAGGTGACCTCAAGTAGTACATACAAAAGGCAAACACCGAAGATAGGACCAAACGAAGCAAACAAGTTCTGTAGTTGCAGGAAATCCTACACTACACCCCTCACAAGAATCCACACAATCAATCCATTGAAGATGAACAATTATAATTTTTGTTGATTAATTTCTTGAATGTTTACAAGATAAAATGGAAAAGAGCTAAATAAAATACAATCACTATAAACTTTCTCTCTCTTAATGACTTGCTCAACACTCGAAAAAAGATCTCTCTCTCAATAGGCCTATTCGGCTCTTTATATAGGGTGTTACATAAGGGATGACAGCTAAGCTGTCCTTTATTTTCGGGAATGATTTGCGAAGTGTCGCAAGTGTATAAATGTATAATATCGCGACGCTCCTAGATCTCGCTAGGTCTTCACACTTTTCTCGTGTTCTGGCTGTCGTTATCCATTGCGTCACTTATTTTATTCGTCTGCGACGCCTTCGCTATGTAACGTTTATGAATTTCGCAGAGGTGTTGGTGTTGCGATATTCTGATCCTACAAGTTCAGCTACCCGAGGGAAACCGTACGCTGAATACCATCTCTTGTTCCGAAGTTACCGGACCCTCGCTGACGGCACATATAGGAAAAAGGCTGAGGAAGCAATTCGAGGACTACTGCGAGCTATACAAAATCGATGGAGTAGAATTCGACGAACACGAGCAGTGGATGAACGCGCCAATGACTTTCGAGGCTGATGACGTCGAGGAGGATATGGAAGATCATAATGATCCTTTGGTCCTCACATTACCAGTGGCTGGGTGTAATATCAAGAAGATCTTCATCGACGGATGGAGCTCGGTCAATGTATTATTCTATGACACATTCAAACGAATGGATCTCAATGAGGAACAACTGATGTCTTCGTACTACACCATCTATGGATTCAATGGGGCACCGACAAAACTGTTGGGTAATATTATCTTACAAGTGGATGCAGGAACAATGAAGGTGGATACTCGATTCAAATAGTAGATGCACCTTCCCCTACAACATTATCATCGGCGAGGAGATGGGTACACAAACTCAAAGGAGTGGCAGCGACCTATCATCAATACCTTAGATTTCCAACACCCGAAGGGGTAATGGAGATAAAGGGAGATCAGGTTACGGCCCGAGAATGCCAAGCTCTACAAAATCAGCTCAATAACGAACAAGAGGAGCAGCGGAAGTCTCGAAGGAGTCGTAACAAAGAAGCTGCAAAGGAAAAAGCAATTGATCTCTATCTCGAAGAAATCTCAGGAAAAAGTCTGAGTAAGGAAAGCATCGTTCTAAACGCGAAGCAAGCACCTAAACATTCTAAGGAGGCCAAGAAACTACCAAATAGAAATTAAAGAATGCCCCTCTCCTAGGGGAAACAAAGCCCACGTTCACACCTTTCGAACCAGTGAAGGAAATCAATATAGGGACCAAAGAAAACCCGAAGATGATGCGTGTCGTAGGTGCAATCAAATTAATTAATATTTCCACTCAATTAAAAATAATATAATGGAAGTCAAGTTCGTTCCCACGAGGAGCAAGAGATTCTAGTTGTAAAAATTGTCACGAAAGGGGAGTGTAAAACGCAAAAGAAAATAAGCAAAGCAATTAAAAGATAAAGTTGAAAGCAATAAGAGAGACAAGACCAAGGAATCCTTCTTCGTTACGAAACAATGAATCAAGTTATGTTCTTTTCTACTTGTTATTAGTCACAAATTACCACCAACCGTAGGTAAAGCAGCTAGATCAGTGCTAAACCCCTAAATCCCTTGTATCACCGGATACGGAAGTTCTCGACTACCGGATTCTATTTACCAAACCACCTAGTAGTAGATCACTCTAGATGTAATTTAAATAAACGCATTAAGATTTATGAACTTATTAGGTTAATATTAGTAGTTAGACTCTTAGATCAAGGTCTACTTGCTAACGTTGTTTTCACACACAATTGCTCCACGGAATCCCTCCGCAAGGTCTCGTGTTTGCTACTTATGTAAAGAGTCAAGAAACGATTACTTATCCCCTAACTTTCACTAGCTTTAGATCAAATTAATAAATCAATTTAGTTGGCCACCCAAACAATCTATCAATCAATCATGAATGTCATTAAGATCATTCCTATTAGTAAAAACAAAAGCGATAATTATGTGAAAAACTTCAAGATAGAATTGAAAACAAAAACTTAAATCATATTAAGAACTAGGAATTCATCTTCAATCAATAATAAAATTAGCTACTCATGTTAAAGAGTTCACACAAAGAATAAGAAAAGAAAAGTGTTGTGTGTGTAGAGATGTGTGTAAAAGATATAGAGAACTTCTCTATTTATAGGCTTCAATATTCTCCAAATCTTCCAAGGAATAGAATCCTTTTCCTTTAGCAATTCAACTTCCAAATTCAAGTCTTTCTCAACTCTTCCATCTTCTCTTTCCAAGTTTGAGCCCAATTCTCCATCCAATTCCTAGTCCAAGTCTTCACACCCATGAGAGAAGTCCACGAAAATCCGGATTTTTTGTCTCGCCTGGAAAATCGGTATTATGGCCGGAATTCGTAGAATAGTCGCCACGGCCACCCTGAGTTCTTCACCGTCAATCAAGATATTCGACGGAATATTCCGTCAATCCACCGTTAGGACTAACGGTCAAAATGGTCAAACCGTCAGTCAAAGAGTCAAAGGGAGAAAGAGTCAGCTGAGTCAGTTCGTCTAAGTCAGGTCTGACTCGTCTTACTCTACTGAGTCTGGATCGGCTGGATCGGTTCATTGCTTGCCCGATTTGACTCGCCGTAAGAGAAATTTGGGCGAGTAGTTCCTTTGTTTTTCCGACATTCCCGTGCCAAATTTCAGCCGATCTTTCTTCACCTATTAAGATATCCTAGCATACATCTTGTTGAGCACATTCATTCACTCCTTCTCTCGCTTTCAAATTATCGATCTCAACAAAGATACTCTTCTCCAACATCGAGACCATCACCGGCTCCTTCCTTGTCTCTCTGTCTCCAATTCTCATCAGATGCGACCTCAATCCCATGTAACTCATCAGCAAAACCACAACCCATCTTATTGTTCAACAGCAAAACCGATTGGAACCAGCATCAACTTCTCCTGAGACTTCAATTCCTTCATCGAATCCAGCAAAACCATCACCGCGCTTGAACCAATTGCAGCGACCAACAACGTTAATCCCCTGAGAGTCTTCTCCGATTCAAACCCATTTTCAATCTCGCTGCTGCCTTTTCCAAATTCAACCCACAAATACCCATTTAATTCACAGTCGTTCTTCATCAATTTCAGCCACCAATCCCCTTTAATCTGCATCAAATTGCAACAGCATCGAACCCATCTTGCTCCCAACTCTCGATTCATCTCAAAATTACCACCAGCTTCAATCTCTCAAATTCATCATCAATAACAAATTCCGATCCACGGCAACACAAAGTGTACTCAATCTTGAGATAAAACCCATCTCAACTTCTTTAACAACCATATCCGTTTCTGTCTTCATCCGCTCATCAATCTCTATCGAATTCATCAACTCCACCATCTTCGATTCAACAGCGGACTCACCACTAACAGACTCTCTGATTCCCTTTCTCTACTCGATTTCAACAAGACCAACACCCTTATCTCTATCACTAACAAATGACAACTTCAATTGTCATAAAACCCTGTTTCCAAACTTCCAACCATGATTTGCTTGATTACTCATCTTTTCTGCCACAATTTCCCAATCTCTCATCTCGGTTTCAGCTTCAGGTGAAAGAGAAAAAGAGGAGAAGATGATATTCTCGACGGATTTAGGGTATAAGTATTTGGGTGGATATTTGCACCCCAGTGATAAGGACCACCCTTCTTATTAGATAAGGGCCATCCTACTTGGAAACCCCTTAACCTCTCATGGCCCGGCTTTAGTACTCCTCCAAAAGAGAGTTGCCCCTTAACCTTGGTCGGCTCCGGATAGTGTTCGCCCTCGAAATGACAATTTTGCCTTTTGGCTCAAATTGATGCTTTCTTCTTCTTTTCGTCCGTGCGACTCCATAGTACCTATAAAACTCAAAACAAGCATAAAATACATAATTTACAAGAAAAATAGCAAAGAAAGCATAAACAATAGATAGTAAATAAGATGTATTCTACACCCTATCAGAAGATGATCAAGATAGGAAACCTGATGGATAAAGACCGAGAGTTAGCCCTAATCAAGTTACTCACGGAGTATGCAGATGTCTTCGCTTGGAAACTCGGAGACATGCCGTGAATCGACCAAGATAATCCAACATGAACTCCGTATAAAACCAGTACCACACCTTCGGGCATAAAGTACGAAAGGTAGCACCGGAGTATCATCAAGCAATCGAAAGAGAGCTCTGTAAATTGCTAGAAGCGGGATTCATCAAGGAGGTCAAATACCTAACATGGATATCGAACATGGTCATCGTGCCCAAGAAAAACGGGGGAGTAAGAATATGCATCGATTTCACCAACCTTAATAAGGCGTGTCCCAAGGACAGCTACCCACTCCCAAGCATCGATCAACTGGTGGAAGCCGTCGAAGGATACAAAGAACTGTCATTTATGGATGGACACTCCGGGTACAACCAAGTAGCCCTGGCAGAAGAAGATCAACAACATACAACATTCTACACCCCGCACGGCCTTTATTGTTACACAAGAATGCATTTCTGACTTAGGAACGCAGGGGCAACCTATCAGAGGATGGTTGACGCTATCTTCAAACCATGGATTGGGAAAACCCTAGAAGTTTATGTGGATGATATGCTCGTCAAAACTAAGCTGCGTAAGGACCACCATCAAGACTTGAGAGATATCTTCGAATCCATGAGAAAACACAACATGAAAGTGAATCCAGAACAATGCACATTTGGTGTCACATTAGGGAAATTCCTAGGATACCTAGTAACGAAGAGAGGCATTGAGGTAGATCCCACTAAGATCCAGGCCATCATGGGAATGTCGTCCCCAAAGAACCTTAAAGAAGTCCAAAGACTCAATGGATCTTTAGCAGCTCTGGAAAGATTCATTGATAGGTCATCGGACAAATGTAAACCCTTCTTCAACATCCTCAAAAAAGTAAGCAAGTTTGAATGGACCACAGAGTGCGAAGAAGCTTTCCAGAAAATCAAAGAATATCTAGCAACAATCCCGATCTTACAAAAGCCCGATCCAGATGAGTTATTGGCTCTTTATATAGCGGCAACGGAGGATGCAGTCAGCGCAGTATTGGTCAAGACAAATACGAAGATAGAGCAACCGATCTACTACGTGAGAAAGACTCTCAATTCGGTAGAAAGAAATTACACGAAGATCGAGCAGCTCATCCTGGCACTAGTATGGGCAACCCAAAAGCTAAGGACGTGTTTCTTAACTCACTATGTTCGTGTTCCATGCAAAGCACCGTTAGAAGCTATTCTTAAAAGTGCTGGGAAAGTGGGAAGAATAGGGAAGTGGAACACTTACCTCGATCAGTTCAACATTATCCACGAAATACGACATTCCCAGAAGTCCCAAGTCTTGGCAGATTTTTTAGCAGACCTACCCTTGGGTCACGAGGAGGAACTAAGGGGCATACCAGAAGTAGAAGAAAGAGCAGACCCGGTCGATGTCCTCGAACCTTCAAATCAAAGACGATGGGAAGTATTCGTGGACGGATCAAGAAATAGAGAAGGGGCAGGCATAGGCATCGTAATTACTACTCCCACCGAGAGAAAGAATCGTGCATGCGCTAAGATTAGAGTTTAAAGAACATACCAATAACATCGTCGAATCACGAAGCCGTGGTCCATGCTCTTTGTTTAATAATTGAAATGGGCATAACCGAGGTACGCCCGACAAGTGATTCACAATGGTCATACGACAAATAAGTCTAGAATACAACGTGTACGATGAGACCCTCTCGGCATACATGACTGGGTCCAAACTCTTGCATCCCAAATACCTAGCATCAAATTTCGACATCTATGTAGAAAAGACCTTAGGCACGCTGATGCACTTGCATACATATCGTCCATGTTAAGAGACGAAAGCATCGAAGCGATCAAAATAACCAGGAGTATACGATCCTCGGTTACTCCTCAGAATCCATCGCTACAAATTGTGAAGACGATGTAGGGAGGATATCGCTGACGAGGATGTGGGGAAGATATCGATGATGACTTCCACGAAGACGACATCATGACAAGAGAGAACGAAGATGAAGACTTCAAAAATGAAAGATTGGAGAACCTGAAGTCCATCTCTTTCTCAAAGAGGGAACTGGTAGGCATGAGAAAGGGTTTAGATTTATGTGCCTACATGTTATACCGCAAGTGCACGGCGTCTATCGGAGACGCGGCAAGTACGGGTCGATCCCACAAGGACTTGTGGTGCTCTAAGGTTGATCAAGGGCTATGCTAAACTGAGTTTCCATGAAATGTAACACAAATTTGGTATGTTGTCGATGCGACTGAGGTTGAGTGAAGTGACTCTAAACTAAGGTATAAAACAGTGATAGTGGGTTTACCAGGGTCTGCAATTCCACCACTAACTCCTATTGTGAGTTTAACTAAGTTAAACTTTCTTGTCCTGTGACTGATAAGGGCAGGGTGTCAATTCCACCACCTATCTAAGGTGTTTCTCCATGTAATGCTTCAAATAACAGCTAAGGTACTAACCTAGAGTACTAATTGTCTAATTAAGCACAATTAGTCAAAAGAATTAGCAATTATGATTAGAGTATGAGCTGCAGCAATCTCAAAACAGTTGTAACCTAACTACAATGGATACAAGGCATCCATTGTGAGAGAAAAGTTTTGGATACTTATAATTGAAGACATCTAATATAATTAAGCACTCAAGAACAGTTCAACAGAGTTTAGCACAACATGAATTAGGGTTTCATTGAAACCCTAGCAAGCTAAATTAAAAATGACAAATAACAGAAATTAAATCTACAAGGATGCTCTGGCTAATCCATGCATGACTAAAATCATCTTCTCCATCTTCTATTTATACATGCACACATATCCCAAAACATCAAACCCTAATTTTCTCAAAAATCGAAATTAAAATTAAAATACTCTCACCCATACTCTGATTCGCCTCTCCCTTCGTCTAATCGCCTCGAGCTCCATCTTCAAGGTTGTTATGTTGAAACCCTAATTCTCACTGTCTTAACCCTAGCTTCTAGGATGAGAGAAGCTAATGGTTGAGAAAGGTAGAACTAGGGTGTGGGAAGGAAGTCAAGATGTAGGCGTTGTCAGGTGAGGATGGAGTTGGTGGTATAGGTGGCTCACGGTGGTGGTATGGGTGAAGAAGGTGGAGGAGCAGAGCTCTGCTCTGTGATGGAGACGGGAGAGGTGAAGAAAGATAAGATGGAAATGAAATGAATTTGGTCGATTAGGGTGTAGGGTGTTGGGTCGCTTCGTTGTGAGGCAGGGATAGCAAAAGTTGATGAGAAGGCCTCGGAGCGTAGGATGCAAAGAGCTACGATCTCGAACGGCTCAGGGAGTATTGGGTAGATTGGGTGTTGAGCGGAGCATCGAGAAATAGATGTGAGCGAAGGAGCAACCGTATGATGCATCTGGGCGAGATCTCAACGGCTCGGGATGAGTGGGCTCGGATCCGGGTCATGGCTAGCTCTAGCCCATGTCTTCTTTGTTGGGTTGCAACTGATTCAAGCGCGGCTTTGGCTATCTCGCTCCATAGATGCTCGTCTCCAATTTTCTGCTCTTTTGACTCCTCAATTTCTCCGAGCTTTATTTACTACCTAAAAACACAAAATTAATTAATACAAATATTTATTCTTGAAAACAAAGAAAATACAGAATCTGGGATAATATCTGATTTATGAGCACAAAAGATGAGTAAAATGCCAATAAAAAGGTGTATAAATATGCACTATTTGGCACTCATCAAATACCCCCAAACCTGAATTTTACTTGTCCTCAAGTGAAACAAAAATAAGAAATCCTAACTATACCCCCGTCGCAGGTCTCTCGAATGCATTTAGCGTATGCACTAAGACTTTAAACCCCTAGGTGTCCCTAGTGGACGAGTTGTAGTCTCGTGAGGGTTTACCGAGGTGTACCCACAAAACCTTCTCCAACTTCGAGTGTAAAAGAGTCTCAAGCCTCCAAGAAGCTATGAGGACATAGAGTTTCGCATGCTAGTAACAGGAAGTTAGAACTATCAAAGAACGCATTCTCATCCTTAAGTGCTGAGCGAGAAGTAACCATACCATATGAAAGAATTCGATTCGATTGTGATCATAAGCCTCGACTTCGCCTCACCATTAGGGTTTTATGATAATTGCACTCAAAAAGATCGCTTTTTTAGTCTCTCATGTGTGCAGGCAGGAATAAAGAGAGAAATCCTCACACGTTGTAGGTAAGAAGGATAACCTTCCGAAATAATTTCGAGACTCCACGTGTGGACAAAAAGAATCTTTTTCTCGATGATCTCTAAGAAAGGAAATCAACCATTAGCAAGGGGTGGAGTACTCACTCACTTCTCACCCGATCGGCAATTAATATCACTCTCTCATAAGAACCATAGAAACGTCTTCAATCTTCGGTCTTCAACCTGCTGATGACGAACTTCCGAACTTTACAAAAACTTGAATTATTTTTTTTTATTTTTTTTTTTGTTTTTTTTTTTTTTAGTTTTTTTACAACACATATTTTTTTATTTATTTTTTTTTTTTTTTTAGTTACAATAAAACGATAAACTCAATTTTTCACAAACTTCATTAATTCTCATCCTATTTTCTTTTCTTTGTTTTGTTGCATATAAACCTTGGACTATATCAATTTTTCTTTCAATATTCTGATGCTGCTCCGTTTGCTGACGATGATGTGTTTCTATGGGTCTTCACATGATTGAGAGAGAGAGTGATGCTAACTGCAAATCGATATTTAGAAGGAGTTTTCTTCTTTAAACGTCACCCTCATGATTGACAAAAACTAGCACTCAAGAGATCAAAAGTAGTGCTGAAAATGGTGCGAAGTTGGGTAGCTCACCATTCCTACCCTGAATTGACGTGACGGTGACACACACTCTAACAGACTTTTCTAGAAAGTTGCAAAAATTGAAGGTTGGTGCCTCACTTGATGTAAAATGGGTAGTCTCCACTATGGTTGATCACAATTCTACTACCGAATATCTAAACAAAGACCTAATTCGCCCTCCCATATGGTTAAATCCAACTTTAACGCTCTAATCAACTAAGAAACCCGATTGCGTTTTCCAGATTTCTAACTCTGTTATTTCGGTCAGAAAAAATTCTCTATGTAAACATAGCTAGAAGCATGCTAGTGACTCTAAAATCTCTAAATGTTGGAGGTTTTTATTTGCAAAAAAAAAGTTTTTAATTTTTTTTTTTTTTTTTTTTTTGAAAATAAAGGATTAAAAAGACTAAAAACTCTATATGCAAATGCACCCCCAAACCTAAATCAAACATTGTCCTCAATGTGTCAACAGATAGGAAAATTTTAAACAGTCACATACCGAGAGAACTATGCTGATAAGAGAAAAGGGAAGAGATTACCGGATGTCGGCGGAGCACGGTTAGAGCTTCATTCGTTAAGGCTAGAATCCAACATATCATATCGGATTAGCATCATATATGCGCAAGAAGACTCAACCGAATCAAGAAAGAAAAATTAAAAAGTCCTACCGGATATATACAATGAAAATTCACCATAAACCAACAGTCTAAAGAGTTGAGGGTCAACCCAAAAGACGGTATGTACAAACATCAACAGCCTTACACAAATATAATATGAGAGTGCAAGTAAGACTGTATATGTGAATGAGTTTCCCCAAAACCTAAACTTGTGAACGGGTGTGTTTGGGAGCACAAAATCTTGCAATTTTAACGGTACATCATGCAAAAGGTCTAACTCAAAATGAGTTTTGCTAATAACAGGCAAACATACACATTCCAAATGTGGCTCCTTAAGAGTGTTATACTTTGATGCAAAATAGTCCAAGAGGACTTGGGAAGCACAAAGCTCTAGGCCTAAGTTAGGCATTTTCATAAAAGTTGGTTTTGCAATTTTGTTACAAACTACACCTAGGTTTGGTGGAGGAGTTTCAATTTGTGACTCAGGAGAGAGGTTAGGTACATCTAAGGTATTTTCATGTATAAAAACATTTGTACCATCACACACTTTCCTAAAGTCAGAAGAGGGTAAATCATGTTCACCTGCATAGAACAATTCATCAATCTCCGGGTCATACTCATCAGAGGAGGCAACATGTTGTGATATGGGAAGGGAATCGACACAACAATAATATCATGATCCAAAAGAACATTAGTGTCAACAGAAGATTCATCCTTTCCTAAGTCACAAACAAGTTGTGAAGCATGCTCACATTCACTGAAAAATTTCACAAACCCAAGCTCAGAATCAATATCACATATATGAATGTTAGAAGAAGTGTCATTCATAGGGTTCACAGAAGAGACGCCTAACGTCTCTGAACTCAAAGATTCCATCATATTTTCTGCATGCATATGCTCTTCTAACATATCATCATCATCATCATAACAAAAATGCATTTCCCTATTAGCATTTCTAGTATACTCATTTACCTCTAGATTAGGTTCATATTCAATGTTAGTTGCATGAGTAGGAATAGAAACACTATTTTCAAGATTTACTTTATTAGGGACAATAATCATCCTATCATGAACTGCCTTCCATTCTTCCTTTTCTAAATGAATACGGTTCATCTTTAAGAACATGTGACATTGTTCAATGGAGGGAGAGTCTTCAATAGTGGGTATGCATGTTTCATATGAATAATCATTAAATGGTTGTGCACATTGTTCACTAGAGAAGGGATGATCATGCATGTTGCTATATGGATGGTCATGTATTGCATTCTGTTCAAGCCTAGCATTTTGTTCCATGAGCGTTTCCATTAGTGATTGTAAACAAGGAGTCGGGGGAGTATAAAATTGTTCAACTCCCCACTGTGGTGACTGATACATGTGCTCATGATGGTTAGGGTATGAGTACTCAAGGTCAGGGCCCTGAGAAGGCTCATAATATGCCCTAAAATCATTATGGTCTGTGGGGGTTTCATATGGTGAAGCGTGCCCGTAAGCAAGCTCTCTAATGGATTTGTTTCCATCCCCAGATGCAGACCAAAATCCTGACATGATTTATCAACTCAAATTGAACTCAAAGCCCAGTTGAAGTGGACTAAATTTTGTTTTAGTGGGATTGGTTTGGTTTATTGGGTTTCATTTGGTTTGTTGGGATTTGGTTTGTTTGGGAATGTGGGCTTTGTGCAAATAGCTCATGCACAGAACAAGTTTGTACACAGCCCAGAGAGATACAATCCACAAAAGAAAATGACACTAAGAGTAAGCCCAAAAGGTTGCTTTTTGCAGTTGTAAAGCCCAACTGAACAGAGGTATTTCAGCCCAAGAGATGTGGGCTCAGTTTTGCTGCATGGCCCAGCTATGAGTTTAGTTGATGTGGGCTTAGCTGTTTAGGGTTCAGCCCAGGTATGTGGGTTGATGTGGGCTGAAAATTCAGAATGGTTAGCCCAGTAAGTGGGTTTCAGCTTTTCCAAGCCCAAATTGCTTGGTTTAAATTGGCAGAGTGTTTTATGAAACTGCACAGCCCAGTTGTGTGCACAGCCCAACAGATGTGGGCTTCAGTTTAGGCTGGCAAGTTAGCAGCCCAGTTGGTTTGCAAAGCCTAGTTGCTCAATTTAGGGAAACCTAGTGTATGTGAAATTTGGTCTATTGCACAGCCAAGTGCAATTTGTGCGAGGGTCTGATTCTTTGCGCACGAGGTTGTTTTTGTGCAAGGATTGCAAGGATTGCAATTGAGATCAGCTTCCCAGATGATGCAAGACTTGTGCAAAGCTCTGGCAGGTCAAAGATTGAAATTGAGTACAACACAGGCTTGAGTGCAACTCAAGCTTATACACAGAGCAAAACAACACAACACAAATTCACTCAAATTAACACAGCACTGCACAGAGCAGTTTATGCATAGAACAACAACTTATAGAGCACAGGAATTTCAGGGCAGATTGGTTAACCAATTTTCTCAGAGCATGCTCAAGTTTAGCTCACAGATCACACAAATTTTGCAGGCTCAAAAGCACAGGTAGTTATGCAAGCATAAGATAGCAACTTGAACTGAAGGATGATGGACTCAACAAGGAAGTATGCTACTCAAATTCACAAATCATGTGCAGAGATGCAGATGATGCACAGATGGATATACAACTCAAAGATGTTACTTCGGATGCATCAGTTCAGCTACCCTTGATATGCACTGATGCACGTATAATGTTAACAGGGTCAATTGGTTTTGCTCGTGGTTATGCGAGGTATGCTCGGGTGGGTTATGCAACAAAAATAACTCAGCTAACTGGTTTAGCTAGGATGTCGGGCTCAAGCTCAAGCAAATGGCCTTCTGGGCTGCAATGCTAAGCCAAGAGTATACTCATGGTTCACACAAGACAGGGCAGGCCTAATTTTGGTCTCGATAGTGTAAAGCACAAAGACAAACTCACACTTTCTATCACAAGGCAAGGCACAACACAAAGACAAATGAGCTACTTATGCACGATTAGAGACAAAGCAAAGCCGAGTAACAAAGACAAAGACTGATTGAGGCTTACCTCATTCACGGGGCAATATAATATTCAACGGATGGCTCAACAAGGTTTTGCTGACTTAAGCTCAATCAAAGAATAAAATGGAGCTGCATGTGCTTAGGGTCTGAATGAAGACTAAATGTTATAGCACATGGTAAGCATGATTTCAGTTGAGGCTAAAAAAAATTCACAAAGATGCACAAGTTAACCATTTACAGATTATAGTTGCCATAGATTCCACTACACCATTTTTAGGGATTAGCAACGGAGCCTGGACGTTGCTGACCGGGGTCGCAACGGCAGGTTGACGTTTCAAAACACGGTGTTGCATTTTTTTCAAGCGGCATAAGCTCCGTTGCGACTCTTGGTCAAGAACGGATATTCGCAGCGCTTGTGCCGCAGCGACATCGTTTATTCGCAACCAAGGTCTGCCGTTGCTAAGCTGTTTCTAATTACAGGAATACCCCTACCCGGAACTAAATTGTTACTGGTTCTGGTTCTAATCGAGCAGCTCATCCTAGCACTAGTATGGGCAACCCAAAAGCTAAGGACGTGTTTCTTAACTCACTATGTTCAGAAAATCCATGCAAAGCACCGTTAGAAGCTATTCTTAAAAGTGCTTTGAAAGTGGGAAGAATAGGGAAGTGGAACACTTACCTCGATCGTTCCACATTATCCACAACACGACATTCCCGTGAAGTCCCAAGTCTTGGCAGATTTTTAGCGAGACCTACCCTTGGGTCACGAGGAGGAACTAAGGGGCATACCAGAAGTAGAAGAAAGAGCAGACCCGGCCGATGTCCTCGAACCTTCAAATCAAAGACGATGGGAAGTATTCGTGGACGGATCAAGAAATAGAGAAGGGGCAGGCATAGGCATCGTAATTACTACTCCCACCGGAGAAAGAATCGTGCATGCGCTAAGATTAGAGTTTAAAGAACATACCAATAACATCGTCGAATACGAAGCCGTGGTCCATGCTCTTTGTTTAATAATTGAAATGGGTATAACCGAGGTACGCCTGACAAGTGATTCGCAGCTGGTCATACGACAAATAAGTCTATAATACAACGTGTACGATGAGACCCTCTCGGCATACATGACTCTGGTCCAAACTCTTGCATCCCAAATACCTAGCATCAAATTTCGACATCTATGTAGAAAAGACCTTAGGCACGCTGATGCACTTGCATACATATCGTCCATGTTAAGAGACGAAAGCATCGAAGCGATCAAAATAACCAGAGTATACGAGCCCTCGGTTACTCCTCAGGAATCCATCGCTACAAATTGTGAAGACGATGTAGGGGAGGATATCGCTGACGAGGATGTGGGGGAAGATATCGATGATGACTTCCACGAAGACGACATCATGACAAGAGAGAACGAAGATGAAGACTTCAAAAATGAAGAAGATTGGAGAACTGAAGTCCATCTCTTTCTCAAAGAGGGAACTGGTAGGCCTGAGAATGGGTTTAGATTTATGTGCCTACATGTTATACCGCAAGTGCACGGGTCTATCGGAGACGCGGCAGAGTACGGTCGATCCCACAAGGACTTGTGGTGCTCTAAGGTTGATCAAGGGCTATGCTAAACTGAGTTTCCATGAAATGTAACACAAATTTGGTATGTTGTCGATGCGACTGAGGTTGAGTGAAGTGACTCTAAACTAAGGTATAAAACATGTTGATAGTGGGTTTACCGAGGTCTGCAATTCCACCACTAACTCCTATTGTGAGTTTAACTAAGTTAAACTTTCTTGTCCCGTGGACTGATAAGGGCAGGGTGTCAATTCCACCACCTATCTAAGGTGTTTCTCCATGTAATGCTTCAAATAACAGCCTAAGGTACTAACCTAGAGTACTAATTGTCTAATTAAGCACAATTAGTCAAAAGAATTAGCAATTATGATTAAAGTATGAGCTGCAAAATCTCAAAACAGTTGTAACCAACTACAATGGATACAAGGCATCCATTGTGAGAGAAAAGTTTTGGATACTTATAATTGAAGACATCTAATATAATTAAGCACTCAAGAACAATTCCAATGAGTTTAGCACAACATGAATTAGGGTTTCATTGAAACCCTAGCAAGCTAAATTAAAAATGACAAATAATGAAATTAAATCTACAAGGATGCTCGGCTAATCCGGGCATGACTAAAATCATCTTCTCCATCTTCTATTTATACATGCACACATACCCCAAAATATCAAACCCTAATTTTCTCAAAAATCGAAATTAAAATTAAAAATACTCTCACCCATACTGAGATTCGCCTCTCTCCCATCGTCTAATCGCCTCGCAGCTCCATCTTTGAGAAGATGTTGAAACCCTAATTCTCACTGTCTCAACCCTAGCTTCTAGGATGAGAGAAGCTAATGGTTGAGAAAGGTAGAACTAGGGTGTGGGAAGGAAGTCGAGATGTAGGCGTTGTCGTGAGGATGGAGTTGGTGGTATAGGTGGCTCTGTGGTGGTATGGGTGAAGAAGGTGGAGGAGCAGAGCTACCTTTCTGTGATGGAGACGGGAGAGGTGAAGAAAGAGAAGATGGAAATGAAATGAATTTGGTCGATTAGGGTATAGGGTGTTGGGTCGCTTCGTTGTGAGGCAGGGACAACAAAAGTTGATGAGAAGGCCTCAGCGAGCGTAGGATGCAGCAGCTACGATCTGAACGGCTCAGGGAGTATTGGGTAGATTTGGTGTTGAGCGGAGCATCGAGAAATAGATGTGAGCGAAGGAGCAACCGTATGATGCATCTGGGCGAGATCTCAACGGCTCGGGATGAGTGGGCTCGGATCCGGGTCATGGCTAGCTCTAGCCCATGTCTTCTTTGTTGGGTTGCAACTGATTCGCGCGCGGGCTTTGGCTATCTGTTCCATAGATGCTCGTCTCCAATTTTCTGCTCTTTTGACTCCTCAATTTCTCCGAGCTTTATTTACTACCTAAAAACACAAAATTAATTAATACAAATATTTATTCTTGAAAACAAAGAAAATACAGAATCTGGGATAATATCTGATTTATGAGCACAAAAGATGAGTAAAATACCAATAAAAAGGTGTATAAATATGCACTATTTGGCACTCATCAGGAACGTTGCCTCCGGATTTGAAATAAGCTAGAAAGGTGCAGTCAAAGGCAGGAAGATACGACCTTAGGGACGGGATTTTATAAAAGAAGTCTTTCCTTGGACCGCTGCTACGCTGCCTATCAAGAGAACAAGGACACCGGATTTTGAAAGACATACACTATGGAGATGCAGGCAATCACAGTGGAATGAGATCACTATCAGATAAGGCAAAGATGCAAGGGTATTATTGGCCACATATGATACGGGACGCTGAAAGAATGTCTCGAAGGTGTGAGGAATGTCAGCGGTTTGCTAAAAGAATCCATGCTACTGCGACAAAGCTGAATTCAGTGGATAGTCCTTGGCCTTTCTCAAAATGGGGCATAGATATCGTCGGACCCCTGATTGAAGGATCGGGAAAAAGACGTTTCTTGATTGTAGCCACAGATTACTTCATCAAATGGGTAGAAGCCAAGGCCCTGGCTAGGATCGGTGATTCAGGTGTATTTACATTTATCTTTCAAAATATCATTTGCAGGTTTGGTATCCCTGCAGAGATTGTCTCCGACAACGGTAAACATGCCTAAAAAAGAACATAGACATGCTATTCGATACCTTCAAAATTAGGAAGAATAAATCAACCCCCATCTATCCTCAAAGCAATGGACAGATTTAAGCCACAAATAAAACCCTTGCACTTATCCTCAAAAAGCAGCTGGACGAACACAAGGGACGATGGTGTGAACAACTACACAACGTGTTATGGGCATACCGAACAACCCAAAGATCCGCTACAAGAGAATCACCATTCCTTCTCACTTATGGAGCCGAGGCAGTCATCCCAACAGAAATCATCATGTCAACAACGAAGACTGAAGCGTGGGAAAAGAATCTCACGACGGATATGATGTTAGAGAGGCTCGACGATCTAGAGGAAAGAAGAGAAACAGCGCTGCTGAGGATGGAAACCTACCAATGAAGATTAGCAAGGGAATACAACAAGAAGTTCAGACTTATAAATTTTTGTATAGGGACACGAGGTACGAGAACTATACCCCAATAGCAGCGAGAGCAAAAGTGGGGGAAGTTAGCACCAACATGGGGAGGACCATTTGTTATACATAATATCGCAGGCAATAGATCTTATTATCCGCGTAACCTGAAAGGAGAAGTCCTCAGACACCCGTGGAATGCGAAATATCTCAAGCCATACTATCCATAAAAGCAACGCAGTTCTGCATCTGCGTGAAGAGCACCAGAAGAAGAAGAAATCATACTCGCTGGACATGTTTCTATCTCTGGAAGAGGAATAGCAGACCTCGACTCATTAATGGAACAAACTTTTTGCAAAATTTCTATTGGGGAAATTAGCCATATACAATCTCTCCGGACTCCCCTATCAGGGTCTATAAGTGTAGGACCATGGGGAAGGCATCCATCAGAAAGAGATACCCAACCAATCTAAAAGACAAAGGTTCAACTGGAATGAGTGCATGTACATAGTTCAATAACGCATTACATATCCGAACGTTGTTTTAACCCCACCATTTGCAATCCTCCTGCCAAGGTTAGCCAATGGTGACAGGTCCAATATCAATAACGAAGGTGCATATCTACGTTATTGACGTCAAACACTATATATTATTTTTACTTACTCTGTTAACTAGATTTGCTCATCTAAACAAGTGAATTAACCATGCAGATAAATCAGAGTTGTACACATCCAAACAAACGATGATCTATTCCATAAAAGTTGATTACAAGTTCGAAAAATTTAACAAAAAACACAAAAATACACCAAAAAATGGCTCGAAACAAGTAATCAACGAAGATCAACTTTCTATAATAATTATAGAAGTCTACTTTCCTTAGAATATCCAATATGACCAAAAATGGGATCTTGCTTCGAGAGGAGGGAACACTCGCCTCCCGAAGAAGGACCCGAGGAAGAAGTTAAAAGCTCGGCATGGGACGACGAGGATAGTTCTTCACAATACCATGATCTTTCTTAAGACCTTGCTCGATCCTAGATAGAGTTTTGTTCACCTCTTCATCGAGCTGGCAACGATCCTTATATGCGATCACGGTGCTTTTAAGCTCAGACTATGACAACAAGGATGTCAGTCGAGCTACTTCCTTCACTGTGGTATCCCGAGATACAACTACACCCTCAAAATACTTGACCTGGACCTCCTGCTATATTAAGGCAGATTGAGTCTTTTCAAGCTTCTCATTTGCAAGGTCAAGATGTCCTTCGAGCTCTGGCAAACAAAGAGACAAAGTTGGGTTAGAAAATTAGAACTGAATAACTATTCATAGCTAAATAATCGTATACCTTCGACTCTAGCCGGGCTATCTCATACTCATTAACTACAGATCTCTAAAGGCGTCAAAAAAAAAATCGTATTAAATCTCAAATTTTCTTATAATCCAACTGAAGATTTGTAAGGGAAAACCGACACTCATCCAACTCTACCTGCTTCATGGAGTCTAAATGGCGAAGATGGTTGACTTCGTTATTCATTTCTTTTATGCCTTTAGTAAGCCTGTACATGTTCACTTAGAGGTCTTTCTCTAATCCACTAAACGAGCAACATCGGCCCGAGAGGCGGTCAAAGCGTTACTAAGGGCATGAGCCTCCGCTCTGGCAGCGTCTCTTTCCCGAACAAGCTGTTGTATATAATCCCTAACCTCTGGATCGTGGGACGACCAAGCTTGGCGTAATTCCTCCTCCAAATGTGTTACCTTAGCCTCCAGACTAGTAGCATGATCCCGAGCAACACGAAGATTATCACGAGTCCATAACAAGGTATCATTAAACTGACGATGGGTATTATAACTATTTTGCATATCAATCATCTGAGTTTGCTTCTCTCGCCACTCAGCTACTAGGGCATTATGCTCATCACTCGAGCATTCCATTTATCCGCTTCATTCTTAATTTTCTCCACTAATTCCCTAATCCTAGCTTGCCGAGTCCTCTCATTCGAAGCCATATCAATTCTTCAAGAACACCCGCCGAAGATAGGGGCGGGGAGACTCGAGATAGCACACTTAAGAAGACGAAAGAGGGAGCCACTAAGAGGAGAATAGAAAAAGAGAACAAACCTTTAGAGGCTGAAGCATCGTTGTAGGCCTTCTCCAAGTCACTACGGACCGATGCAAGTTCAACACGAAGCTTCTCCTCTTCGACACCCAGCTGCTCTTTTCCCTTCAGTTGGCTCCTCAGATCCGCTATCTCCTTATCTTTCGCAGAAACGAGCGCCTCAGCAGCGTTCAATTCCTCTTCACGATGACGAAGCTTTGCTTCCAATTTTAAGGCCTTTGCTTTGAAAAAGTGATACAAAGTATGGTTGCAATGCTGACTTCTCATTATCTGCGTTGATACCAAGCAAAAAATAGCCATCAGCAAAAGTCATATGAGCAACAAAACTAAGGAATTTACGCCAACTAACCTCGACAACACGCTGCTGGGGGAAACCATACTGATACCCATCGGCAATAGAAGAAGGGGGATCGACCAGTAAACTCGTAGAAGCAGCACCCAAATCTTTCCCCCAAGCTTTCTTCAGCCATCGTGAGACGATAGCCGCATCCTTTGACGGGTGAAGGCATCGAAATTTTTCTCACCGGGTATCACTCGGCGTGGTTTGGCACAAACATAAGATTTTTTTTTCATCAACCAAATTCAATGTAGCATCATCACCATCGTGCATCATGGCCATATCAAAGCCTTCCAAGGATACACCACAAATATCATCTTCGCATCGGTCACATCTTTCTCCAAATTAGAACTCTTCGTGGCACCAATATCTTCATTAGCCCGAGCCTTTTCACCAAGATTCCGCCCAAATTTCCTTCATCCGCGACCACCGCTCCACCACCAATCTCAATTGTTCACATCACCTTCGTCTCCAAGAACATCCCATTCATCATTTGGCGACAACAGAGAGAACTCCTCAGCTAACCCCATGGCAGCGTCGATATCCATCGAATCCCCAGCAGAGTGGATTTTACCAAAAGAAAACTATGAAGTAGGATTCATTGGCTGAAGCTCAGCCCCCTCATCCCCTTCACCTGGCACCAATCCGATAGGAGGGTCGGTCGACAAAAAGTCAAGCATAGCTCTCCTCTCACCAAGCACCATCACCACTAGGGGCAACCTCTTCTTCGTTGCCAGACGCGAGCATCCCCGCTGTTCTTATGATTATGGGAAGAGGTCTCTGTTCGTTCCTCATCATCGGAAATTTCCTCTTCACCCTCAATGCCTTCATCATTCACGGGGCTATTGACCTCATCAAGATTATCAGTCCCCTCCACAGGGGCAGTAGAAGACTGAAATGGGCCGATCTTCTGTTTCTTCTTTGCCTAAAGAGATACACTCGATATATCAATACAACGACTACTATTTACTTACATCGTGTCACCTTTAAACCAAGAAGAAAAGGGGCAACATAGAGAACCATACCTTGGCAATGGCATTACCCTTCGAAGGAAGGACAACATCTAACTTTCTTCTTCATCGGCAGCGTCAAAGGCTCAAAATTCATACCATCAAAATTCAACCGCCAAAAACGTAAATCACCATAGCGAGCTGAGCACTATCAATGAGGTCGACTACCAAAAATAGGACGCCACCCATGCTTCCCGTGCACCCAGCCATAGGCCCAAGGACCAACAACTTCGATGATCAAAGTGCATGCCATTCATAGTCATGATCACGCTTGAGCCTTTCACGATTAGGAAAAAGCTTATCTTTGAGAAGACACTTCGGCATCGGGAACGTGAGCGAAGCTTTGCATCACACACTTCGCTTAAAAGACGAACCTCACCATGTGAAGCGAGAATGTTACGAAGGCCAACACTCCCGGGCTTGCGATTCCTACTATTAACATAATCCACAAAAAGAGGCGTTGAAATTGGCAGGAGTATACAAACTTCTCTCACCGGATTAGGAGTATAACAGGTTATCATCGTTTCACCCTTTTACTCAAGATAGCACTCCTTCCAGATACGAAGATAATTCCCCTTAGCTGCACCACCGAACGACAAATGAGTATTATGAGTAGAACCTTCACGATCGGCCAAAACATCATAATAAAAGGAATCCCCGATTTGTACAAGGGCAGCATCGACCCGCTTTAAAAACCCCCACAATTAGTCGGCAAATGTAGATCATCGTATTTATAGTTCACAATCATATCATAGGTAAGGTCATCGTCTGGTGCATAGAACTTAACATCAAAGAACTCAAGACCATGTTTCACCTTGAAGGCTTCAAGATCAACATGCTTGAAGGTAACCTTTTTCTTAGCCACCAAATACTTCGTATATCGAAGCAACATCGTAACCGGTAGGGACGACTCAACAAATCGGTTTTTTGACTTGGGAGGACTCATATCAGAACTTTTCCTTTTGACCACCAGATTCCTCAAAGGACCCGCCATAGGTGCAGCGACTTTAGCAGAAGACCCTTTCGTCACAGCAGTGGGTTGCGGAGCCTTAGACCCCGAAGATGGCACCAAAGTTTGAGGGGCATGGACCGAAGAGGTTGAATATTCATCGGCTCGACACGAGGAGGAGCTGGCTGCCGCGCACTTCTAGATTCAACACGCTGGGAGAAGGATTAGCCCAGGATCTGATAATCTGCGTGACGATATCCCTTCGGTGGATCCCCTTCTTCGTAATGGGAACCCTTGGTCCGATGATGATGAGACTTTCTGGGCATGAGGATCTGGTTGGAACGACCTAGATGGGCCACCCCTCGGCAGAGATATGTCAGGACTTCTATGTGAAGGAGACCGGTGGGGACTTGGTGACGGTGTCTGGTACGAAGACCGATGACGATCAGACATATCTATGGGGATCAAGAAATTTACTACAAAGATCATTTAAACAGACAATCAGAAATCGAAATATTGCAAACTTCTACAAATTCATCAGAAACATCATGTATAAACCCTGATCTGTTTGAGGGAAACCCTAGTCTGTTTAAAAATAACGAAGAAGAGCTTAAATTGTCGGATGGGAATCTATGAGTTTTGAGAATGTGGGCAAACGAATCATGTTGATCACGGAACTAAGAACACAAAGAAAGAAAAATTTCCACAAAGATCAAAATAAAGACTACATACTGTTCCAAAAACTCTACAAGCAAGGCAAGGACGATCGAGGAGAAGATGATGAACAACGACAACGGTCAACCTCAGAAGATCCTAATAAAACTTCAGCCTAAGCAACACTACTAGAAGTTAAGAGCAAGAAAACAAAAATAGAGAATTTTGGAGCTGCCAAGAGAATGAAGAGAGAATGAAATTTATTTCAATAAACTGACCCCTCTTATTTATAGCCCTAACGGCATAACCGCTCCATTTTTCAAAGATAAGTCAATATGAAGAGTGGGAAACGTGCCTTAAAGATAGGGAGGAGTTAATGAAGAGAGTGGGGTTGACTGTGAGGACAATTTTCCCCAAGGTTTGACTCTTAATTCAAATCTTGGATAAAAGGGGCAAATTGTATACACATAATTCCCCACTAGACACGTGCCCAAGAAGACACACGTGGAGGAGGTACAGCTGGGTCCTTCAAAATACGATGCCACGTGCCATCACACGAGAAATATCCAACGATGATATGTGATCATCATCGAGCTAATCCGATGGCCAGAGATCAGGGAGCACCAAAGGGAACGAACTATCGCGAAGCACTGAGGAATGCCAAAGGCTTAACTTTAATCCATCCCGAGAAGGATCTAAGTTCAACGGCGAGGATTAGCATAGCTGACATGGATGTTATGGGATCCACCGACAGCTGTCTGACACGAGCAGGTAGCCCAACCACCCTCATTAAGTACCGTAACCATAGGGTACGTGTCGAGTAACTAGTGGAAGAGCAAGCATCGACCCAGCATTGTCGAGAGTAACGTGGGAATATCGGTACAGAACGAAGACATCAACGGGATCGGCACAGAGAACAAGAAGATAAGAATCAAACGGTCTCTGACGATGGACCCCACGTATCTTCCCATAAATACTCCTCTCCACCAAGAGAAAAGGGATCTGTTTTCGATTAATTAGAGAAGATTATAGGAAAAAGAGAGAGAGATAGGAAGATTAAGTATGAAGGATATTCCCTTTGAGCATCGTTATTCACCTAAAATCTTTCGATTACCCCTGTAATTCTTCAGTATATAGTGAAACACCAATCCCGTGGATGTAAGCCTTAGTGCTAAACCACGTAAATCATTGTCTTATTTACATTTCAGCACCGTATTTATTGTTATTAGTATTATGCTTTATGATAAATGCACCTTATCCACGTAGAATCGGCGAATCGATTCCTACTTTACTAGACAATGATTTGAGTCAAAGACTATGAGTCAATGAGTCATCGTGTTTAACATCATTTCATTTCTCGTTCTCTGTCTTGTAACATTGATATTTACAAATGCGAATATTGTTTGTGGACACTCGGATGCCATCGTAATTCCCTGTGTTCACATTTCCAATAAGTTAGAACAGTAGTCCTTGGAATTACACCAAGATACAATAGCATAGGATGTATATCAATACCGGAGTTTGATCCCCAATATCTCCTTGTGTTCTAATACCAGAAGTATCATTTAAGTCCCACCAGTAGGATTCCAATCTCAACTCCGGAACATGCCACAACATAGTCTTGAACTAGCATCAAGGATCTCTTTTTCTCTTTCCTCTTGAAAATCCAATTCTGTGTGTCTTTTAGAAATTATTAAACGACATTTTGATTCTGCTGAGTTCACAATTGGTCTCACTACTATGTTGAAAAATCTCGTCCCCGTAATACAAGTACAAGCAGCCATTCTAGACGAATAGTCAAAAACTGCCGAAAAAACCGTCCCTTACATAATTTTGAAAATTGTGGTCCCCAAGAGGCCGTCCAGGAGTTTAGCATAGGGGCCACATATATTGTGTCTTGACGTTTTTTTGTTTTTGTTGTTTGATCCCACTCAATGAGGGCGAGCCCCGTACCCGGGTAGAGGTGTAAATTGGTCACGGACGAGCACAAGACGCTAAAAATTGAGTACAAATTAAAGCCCAAAGACGTGACTTAGCCCGGCCACGGCCAAAGACGTTAGTTAAATGGGACGTGGCTGGGTTTGACTAATTGGCACAAGAATACAAAGACAAAGACGCTGCACGGAGATAAGCACGTGGCCCAGCCCGGACAAAGACGTTAAGAGAGCACGCCATAACATGTACAAATACACCATATTACAATGCATAATACATCACATTTTTCTATATTTTACAAAAAGAGTCACTATTCTAGCTAGTTTTTAACATTTTATGTTTGGCTTATTTACAACACATATAATACCTTAATATTTGGAAAATATATTTCAATATCGTTGTTATAATGTCGTCACCTATATTTAACTAGAACATTAATTTACATGACAATAATCCAATTTTATATTTGATGGGCTATTTCTTTTTATTACTTGAAATAATTTCAAATGATATGTTGTCTAATTAAATTCTTTTGATAATGTCGACTTAATGTATACATTAAGTGATTTCAAATTGTTTATAGCATCGTGCGGCCAAAGACGACGCTTATTCTTGTGTCAAAAGCCCGTAAATGTGCTGTGCCTAGCTTTTGACTAGTAAAGCACAAAAGACGACATGAAGACGCTTAAAATCGCTAAGCAAAGACAAAGACGGGTACATGGCATCGTGAAGCACGCCGTGTGCAGGCTGTCTTACCGGGTCGCACGTTTTACACCTCTACCCCTGGGATTTAACATGAGATCCTTCTTTTGAGCCCCACTATGTAGAGAATGTGAGAGGAAACGGTTTTTGGCTTGTTTTTTTAGGCGGTACGTTAATATTTTTTGTTTTTGTTGTTGTTTTTGGTTCGGTCCTCGAAGACTTTTTAAAGTCCAAAACTTAAAGATTTGAGATGCGGCCGGAACACTTAGTCAGAGAGGGTGAGCACATTTTTCCTTTTCTCCGCACAATGATCGTCTCAAAGTAGGTTACACATGTAAACATGGCACCATAGTCATTGATAAAGGTTTTTCCAACCTGAAAATGTGAGATTCACACTGGTTTGAAATTTTCTATATGCCGTAGTACTAATGCATGAGCTTTACCATGTAATTTTAATGAGAATGTCATCAACAAGCCATTTCACCCTTTATTTACATATAAAACAAGTCATTTCACTATTTCTTTTTACATAAAAACCCATCAATTGATGGTTTTGTTGATTTGATTGATACAATATATCTTTTTCTTTAGTGTTGCGTTTATATATTTTAACCTCTTGTTGGCGAAAGGAACAAATGAGATGTTGGAGGAAACTATATTAACTTCTTGGTAGTTTCTTGGGCGACTTTCGTAACATAATAATGCTATGATAAACAAAGAAAAGAATCAAGGAAGAAATAATACTACAAGATAATTTCTCTTAAACTAATAGTAGTAATCGGTGTGAATCTCAACTACAATGCCAGGCCTTATATAGGCTTCATAAAAAGTAGCATAACCTAAACTAAGAAACAGACTAGAAAATTCTAGAAATGCCTATATAAAAAAGCATACTGGAATTAGGAAAAAGAGTTACCCATTTCGGTAGGAAATCCTTCATACCAAAATACGTAAGAGGCACTAATTTTCAACACTCCCCTTAGTGCATACTTACGGTCAACTATACCAAGATCACTCCTGAATTTTTCAATCTTAATTCTTCCAAGAGCTTTAGTAAAAATGTCACGCAACTTATTCTTCACTTGGGATGTTAGCCAAAATTGCTTGTACTTTTACCTAAAAAGCAATAAAATAGTGTTGTTAGCCAAAATATCGAGTCCTAGCTAATATAATTATGGGTATAAATGTAGCACTTACGTGCTTATCAACACCCCCACACTTATATTTTTCTAGTCCTCGAGCAAAACAAATAATATATCCGCTACACAGCTGGACGAAACCACTAAACAAAAAAGAAATGTCTTGCTAAACAACGAGACGATCCGCTAAACAACAAGACCGAGAGAAATGTCCGCAAATGACAAGACGAATCCACTAAACAGTGGATTGAGATGTCTTCTAAACAGCTAGACAAAAGACCCGCTAAACAGCTGATCGGTTAGTAATATAGACTTGAATCTTGTTCATTCCTAACATATCTTTCAAGTCGTGATATATTGAAAACATAACTGCGAAGATGTATATACCAAACCATTATAGGTTACATGACTACTAGATGTAATTGCAATTTCGATTTTATATGCAAATGAATCGTTTATAGAGCATCTCTTCAAGAAGAAGAAAAAATTATTCTCACTGAAGAACTAAAAGTCAAATGGTGGAATCAGAAGTTTCGCACCATCCCTCTAGCATCACTGATTTCCTCAATGCAGTTGAAAAGACGAGGGTACCCAAATACACCACAATCTTTTTGTTTAAACCTAGAAGTCCTCTTACCAAGTGTGATCATCTATGGAAAAAGTCGATACAATACAACAACTTCGGTATTCACACTTTGTCTGATCTTCTATGGATACGAGATCGAGACAATACGATAACAAGATAACTTATGTGATTGACTATGGATACAGGATCAAGACAACATAACAATCAAAGTGTGATTACTTGATAATAGGTTCGGACTTAACCAAACTCTATAGGATCACTATCAAGTAATGCAGATTTAACATATATGTGTCTTTTACTTTTAATTATAATAAAAACAATTATAATTGTGGAAATAGAAAAGTAAAAGACACAACAAGATTTTGTTAACGAGGAAACCGCAAAATGCAGAGAATAACCCCTGGACCTAGTCCGTAATCAATACTCTCATAATTAAGCCGCTATACAAAATCTAAACCAACTTCGTATAGTTGAGACCAAGAAACTACCCCTAGTTCACTCATTTCCTCAAGTATCCCTCAAGGCCCGACTTCGATGAGTCACACAAAGGTACAATTCCTTTGGAACATATTCCAAACAAAGAAAGGAATAACAAATGCTTTGGTAACAACTCTAATATTCTTTTCAAGATAAAGATATCTCAAGTCATACGCAAAGTCTCTTCCGTTTAATCTAATAAACTCCTTTTCCGGGTTAGATCAATCTAATCTCTATTACCGAAGTGATAAGATTCGTATTTGTAACAATAAAAATATATCTCAAAGAGAACTATTAGTTGATGCCGATCTCACGCAACTAATTGAATAAATCCGATTCTAGTTTGGATCCCAGCCGATCAAGGTTTGTGCACACATAAAGATACGAAAACCAATAAGAAATCTTCTTCGTCTTCAAATCTTCTTTAATCTTCAATTAAACCCGCACAACACCACTTGAATCTCTTGTGATCAATTACAAAACAAACGAAGTCTGTTAACAATGGATAACACAGATGTCTTTAGATCCAACAACAGTTCTAAAGATCCCGTCGATACTTCGATCTAGTTTGAGTGAATCTTATATCAGAAGAGAAGATTCTCAAGAATAAACAAACTAGGTGAAATCAAAGTTTCAATAACAGTTAGTCAATCAAATCAATCAAAAACTAATAACACTCCCACCAAAGGTACTCGTAGCTTCTTGATCCCACAGAAGTATTTAAACGAGCAAAATGTAAGAGATTTCACCCGAATTAGGATACTTTCCCTCCGAATAGACGGATCCACGAAACAACAAGAAATGAAGTTTCCTGGCTCTTAGGATAGTTTTCAATTTTTGTTTCGAGAGAAAGAGAAAATCGGAGATTTTTTCGAAATAGAACAAACAGATTGGTCTTTAGCAATTTTTTTTACCAAACCTTGGACATTCCAAGCTAGAATTTTGATGGCTATACAAAACCAAAAAAGAATTTGGTGAGTAGATTATTTGAAAGTAATGTGAGTGTTATGAGTAAATAAAACATATGTTTATTGATTAAAGTAAAATGAGGTATTAGGATAAAAGAGATTACTTGTGGAGCAGGTTCCAACCGATTATTATTTTTAGGTGTAGAGATTCCAACTTATTCAAGTATCCATATCCATTTGCCCAGGTGTTTTTTCACATTGGTACTAGCTTCATTAGTTGTAACAAACCGAGGCTTAATATGAATATTATATGGATTTTTTGATGAAGGTTCATTAAGCACCGAATTTCTCATCCTTTTATTCATCCTAGCTTTTTTCATTTGTTTTCATCTCTCGCTTCTTCAATAATAACAGAATCATTCAACATAACATGTTCACTAGGAATCATTTTCTTGTTCTACTTCTTCCTATATTAAATAAGCAAAGATATTCCTCTACTCCGTAAAGGCTATCTAGATAGTGTTAGAGCACTGCTCGGTCGAACTCGCAAGCTTGATTGTCAAGTTTAGGTGATCAAAAATATAAGAATTTATTTCTAGTCTACTTATAGCTGTGTCTCTGATTAGGATATAATGTGTAGTTGAGCTTTACTTCACGACGTTCATCGATTGAAGACGAAGATCTACTGAGGGGAGCTTGGAGGAACTTCATCAACAAAAGGTATGTGGAGACTTAAACTTCTCTATCACTCATAAGTCTATTCTATTATATCTCCTAATGAGACCAAGTTGTATAGCTATATAGACTTTTATATTATACACATTTGATATTTCGAGTTGAGTATAACTAAACTTATATATTTCTAAATATGTGTTAGAAGCTTTTGCATTAGCTACGTTCATCATTATTCTTGACGCAGTTTAGTTGGAAATAATTTATTTGTTGGAAACTAAATATTAAGTCAAAAGATGATCATGTGAAAATTTCCTGAAACATCTTTACATGATTTGTGTGAGACAATCATTTGATGTCTACTCGGAAAGTTTCAGTATTGATCATTTGATCACTTAAAATTACTTATAAGCTAATAGTTTGTGTGAGATAGCTATTGTGGTCTTTTAAGGATGTTTCATGATTGAAATGGGAGTTGAGAACAATTAACCCTTGTATGGATACAACACAGTATGCATTCAGTATGCAAACTGTTTTGGTATGATTTAGGTCCGAAACCTTGTTTGCATACCAAAGATGCTAACGGTTTTAATCATAAAGTCCGAGAACCAAGTTTGCATACCAAAGATGCGAACCGTTCTACCTAAGTTAGGTCCGGTGGACTCAGCTTGTAGGATCGGGGTGTGGAAGAGTATGCGTAATATCACGGTGAGTGATCGGGTGAACGCTCGTCCTCTGTACTCGCGTGTTCTTGGTGATCTCTCCCTTCCTGGCATTTCTTCACTTAGTTGGGAGGTCGATGCGGTTGGGCAGTGCTCTTAGGGTTTCGACAGAGGTCTTGAGATATTTATATCTTCCTAGCGGGGATCCGTAAGGCTGTGCTCCCCTTCTTTGCTCCGTGAGGTGTGGCACCGAATGAGTCTTTTCCTCATGGGTTACCTCTCGGAGTCTTCGTTACATTTGGACCATATTGTTAGTTCTCCATGAGTCAGTGTCACAGCTCTTTTCTGCATCTCACTAGTAAAGGTGTGATTCAGAATAAGGATCCAAGTGATTTCTTACCTTTATGCGTGGATACTATGAAGCCACTTCTTGTAAGCTATCTTTGTTATATCATTCAAAAGTGGAATGTCTCGGCCCATGTGTTCTACAGCGTCTTGAAGCAGTTTGCAAGACATCCTCAACATTAGATACTTCCCATGATATCTGAACCACACATTGTAGTTAGGAGCAGACTCTACATGTAAGATAAGCAAGAAGAATTAGAGAATTCAATTTTTAGCCCAAAGGGTCAACCTCCTTTTGTAGTCGCCAATTGTTTATGGTGAAAGCTATTCTATGAGGATTTAGTAATTTGGGGTGTGGATGAGAATGAATCTCAAGCCACTAAACAAATGCTGCTACTTGCTTGATTAGTGCTTGCATGATTGAGAGTCAATGCAACTCTGCGCTAAACAAGAAATGGCCGTTCAGGACTTAGCCGGTCGCAGTGAAGGAGATGGGGTTGATCTTGGGGAGGAAGCGAAGAAGGTGTTGAGATTGTGAAAGTGTAGGCTTGTTTGCTGACTTATAACGAAGGTGGGGCGAACACGATTGATGCGACGGGCTGAGTGTTTGAATACGTTTGTATTAACACTTGGTTTTGTCTTGTCTTGACTTATACGTATTTCAAATGGAGAGGGCTATTTATCTGATGTTTGAGCCTTATTCCGTCTCATGGGAAGTGGAGGAAGTAGGTGATAGAGTAGTAGGTTGTGTGTTGGTGTTTTATTGATCTGCCCACTTGTCCTGTGTCCTAGCAAGTCCATGACTTCTGACACGTTCTTGTGATGGTGCGGTGCCACTTATTGCCTGCATTATAGCCTTGAGACCAATGCCCACGGTATGCCTTACAGTTTGTGACACTTGATTGATGTCTAGTGTGTGGATCGTAGGACCCTTAGAAATAACATGTAATGCTAGACTAAGTGTTAGGAAGTGGTACATGGAAGTATGGGTGTAATCTCTCTGCAGTCTGTGAGTATATTCGGCGTAGGCATTAGCATTTTTAAAACACAGGAGTAAGTCACGAATTAAAGCTGTCTTAAAATAGCATCATGTCCAGCATCTTAGAGTAGTCGTTGGAGGCTATCACAGGCAGCCGACTTGACGATCAACGCTCCATGGAAAGAGTGAGTGGGCGGTGATTGTGGTGGCGCCACGTCTCTTAGCCACAACAGAGGCTGTGACCAAGAGTTTGTGGGGATTGGACGAGGCCTTGAATCGTACATGACACTGCATGCGACCGTTGATATGAAGTTTTGCAGGCTTTTGAAGAAGGTACGCGGTGTCGGCTCTTGACTTGGTGAAACCAAGCATGGGAGGTGATGTTTTGGGAAGGATCGTGGGCATGCGTGTAGGCAGCATGGCCGGAGTACAGTCCGTACCTCCTTTGTTTCACAAGGTACGTCTAGGCCACTCAATTTGGCTGGGAGGGCGGTTGAGATCGTTGGCAGTACGTCTTGTGATGCAGCGCATCATGCCCAATTTGGGGCGCACGTTCAGAGACGGCCAAGCTTGGTGGTCTTGGCCGGAATTGATCGGCATGGGTGGTGACTGGCGTTCACCCCCTGTGCCCCATTGCCCTCGTGAAGCGTGATCTAGGCTCAATTTATGCGGAAGTTGGAGTGGTCGGGGGTCGATTTGTGATTGGGAAGCGCGACCACCTTTAGTTTGGGCGTCGTTTCAGAGAAACAGACATGGTGGTGTGCCTTGGTCGGTCGGGT
>JAJJWW010001449.1:0-155442 GCA_023531295.1 Papaver armeniacum | reverse complement strand
TCTTGTGATACGTTAACCGAGTCTTTCTTTAGTTTTCGCTCTCGCTTAGCTTTACTTTGACTCATGTCTTATAGGTTGGATCGTATCAAACACTGATTGTTAGATCTTTTCGTGTTTGCTCGCTTCCGATACCAATTGAAAAGACGAGGGTACCCAAATATACCTCAATCTAAAACTTTTCCACCTATAAGTCCTTTCTCCGAAAGTGATTGTCTATGGACCGAAGTCGAGACAATACAACAAATCGGTTCACACTTCGTGTGATCATCTATGGATACGAGATCGAGATAATACAACAACGAAGTATGTTTACTTGATAAAAGGTTCGGACTTAACCAAACACAATAGGATTAATTATCAAGTAAAGAGGAATTAACGTTTGTGTAATTTACTTTAAATTATAATAACAACAATTATAATTGTGGAAAATAAAAGTAAATGACACTGCAAGATTTTGTTAACGAGGAAACCGCAAATGCAGAAAAACCCCGCGACCTTGTCCAGAATTGAATACTCTCAGGATTAAGCCGCTATACAAAATTAAACCAACTTCGTATATTTCAGACCAAGCAACTAAACCTATAGTTCACCTAGTTCCGTCTCGTATTCCCACGCCTCCAACTTATGAATAAGTCACGTACTTGGAACAATTCCTTTGGTTCGTATTCCAAACAGTAAAGGAACAACAAATTTGTTTGGTATCAACTCTTTTCAACCAAGTGATGTGAGTTCGACAAAGGCTCTTCTGTTTATCTCAATAAACTCCTTTGTTAGGTTCTTAGATCTATCTTATTATCAACTACCAAAGTAATTGTTAAGATTTTGCAATCAATACTTTTAATCACAAAGAATTATATTGATGCCGATCTACACAACTAATCAATCTAATCTACCACAAGGATAAACAGATTATAGTTGGATCTTCTTTTACCGAAAAAAGTATTGTTCACACCAAATATTATGAACCCAAATCAGAAATCTTCAAAGTCTTCTTTGTCTTCAAATCTTCTTAGATCTTCAATAAACACCTGCACACAATCAACTTGAATCTCTTGTGATCAATCACGCACAGAACGATGTCTGTTAACAATGGATTATCACAAGATGTATTTAGATCTACAAACAGTCTAAAGATCCCCGTCGAAACTTCGATCTAGTTTGAGTGAATATTATATCAGAAAAGAAGATTCTCATGCATAACAAACTAGGTGTAATCAAAGTTCAACCACCGTTAGTCAATTAAATCAATCGAAAACAAAAAATAAACCGCAATTATCTAGTTTCCCACCAACGGTACTAATAGAGCTTCTCAATCCCAAAGATGTCTTTAAACTGAGCGGCCGTAAGAGATTTCGCCTAATTAGGTTACTCTCCTCTCCGAATAGGCGGCTTCACCGAGTAGTGACACAACTGAGATAGTTTTTTTTGTACGAGGATTGGTTTGCTCGAAATGCAAACTTTCATATTTATAGACCAAGGAAGTTTGGACACCAAGGAATTTCCAAAACCGAAAATATTCTCAAGATATGCAATATATTCCAGATTCGGTTTCCATAATTCCTGGAAATGCTTTGTCCAAATAATGACCGAAAATCTCTTAGAAAATCTCCAACTAGCAAATGCACATTACTAATTTTCATTTTCCAAAAATAAAATTAAAAACCTTAAATAAAAGATTCTCAATTTATTTT
Organism: Papaver armeniacum; assembly: GCA_023531295.1. Taxonomy (NCBI): domain Eukaryota; kingdom Viridiplantae; phylum Streptophyta; class Magnoliopsida; order Ranunculales; family Papaveraceae; genus Papaver; species Papaver armeniacum. The sequence continues at coordinate 153,751 of JAJJWW010001449.1, read as the reverse complement.
ATTCGATCCGGGATTTTCTTCCTTTAGCTATTAAGGAATAACTTTGAACAATTAAAGATAAGCGTTACTGCACATGTTCAAAGTATGTCGAAATCCTTACTTTGTAAGTCCTCTTTCATACTTACAATCTTGAAACCGATTTGCCACACTTCCAAACAAGTTTAGAATTGGTTCATCTGACTTTCAAGAACTACGTGATTGATCAAGAACACTCAATCACCAAACATGGGTTTCACGGTTCTACCAAAACAAGTTTCGGTTCTACCTCCATGTGAGTACTTTGCATAGTCACGCTAGTTACCAAAATTCGGTTGACTAGGTACTAGGATCGGTTCCCCACATATATATTGTATCTAACTTGTACTTGTTGCACATATCCATAAGATCGGTTCCCCTTTGCCTAAAAACGTTTTGCACATGTCCATAGGATCGGTTCCCTTTCTTCTATAAACTTGTTGCACCTCATACAAGGATCGATTCCCCTTTGTGATAGGTTGCACCTCTTACTAGGATCGGTTCCCTTTACCCGAGTCGGTCATACCAATAACACTAAATCGATCATACCATCTCGGGTGATTACTTAAGATCGGTTTCAATAATAAAAGTCATACCAATACAAAAGTCGGGCCTTTATGAATAGTTTTACCAAGAACATAAACAAGTTATGAGTGGTTATACTAATCACACATATTGGTAGTTCAAAAGATATACAATGAATAACAATACCAATAATGCCAGGCGATTTCTCTTTCGATTCACAAAACAAGTTCATGAATTTACTTCCTTAAAACAAATGTAAAACATTGTTTCCTAGGATAAAATCTTCACCTTATACCCATACATAATCACAATAGCATTCAAACGATTATGTCGATGTCTTATATACAAAGTTTGATGGTTAAGCAATAAACCTCGTATTGTATTCCTTAATAGAGTATAATCATTCATGCTTCGCAGTTTTGTTTTCAATATACACGACTTGAAAGATACGTTAGGGAATGAAACAGTTCAAGTCAAATATGACTAACCTCAAGTGGAAGGATGATGTTGTCGTTGTAGCTCCTTACTTCTTCACTTCTTCAAGTCTTCGCAATACTTGTAATGTCTCATATCCTAATACTTTCAAGCTAAACTATACGAAGTTGACTCCAGTACATAATTAAGCGACTCTTAAAATGAGTTTTGGCTCACTAAAATATGACGACCAAACTTGACATACCAGCAGTGGGTTCAACCGAGCTATGCTCTAACGGTTGGATTATCTAATTGATTGAACTACGCACAACCTCGTGATATTTCAATTATATAAACAAATATAATGCGGAAAAGAAATAACATCGACACTTAGAAATTTTGTTAACGAGGAAACCGCAAATGCTTGAAAAATCCCGGGACGTAGTCCGATTTGAACACCACACTATATTAAGCCGCTACGGACACTAGCTTACTCCAAGTTAACTTCGGATCGGAATGTAGTTGAGCCCTAACCAATCTCACACCTGATCAAGGTACGGTTCGTTCCTTACGCCACTTGAACCACGCTCGGATTCTCGCGCACTTGATTCCCTTAGCTGATCTCACCCACAACTAAGAGTTGCTACGACCCAAAGTCGAAGACTTAATAAATAAATTTGTATCACACGAGAAAAGTCAATTGAATAGATAAATCTATCTCCCACGAGATATACCTACGAGTTTTGTTCCATCTTTTGATAAATCAAGGTGAACAGGAACCAATTGATAAACTGGACTTATATTTCCGAAGAACAGCATAGTATTATCAATCACCTCACAATAATCTTAATCGATTAACGAAACAAGATGTTTTGGAATCACAAACGATGAGACGAAGGTGTTTGCGACTACTTTTCAATCTTGCCTATCGGAGATAAATCTCGAGCAAATCTTAAAGAAGATAGTACTCAATCACAATAGAAAACAACAAGATCAGAACACGCAACTACAGAGAAAATAGTTGGGTCTGGCTTCATAATCCCAATGAAGTCTTTAAGTCGTTAACCTACTGGGTTTTAGAAAAACCTAAGGTTAAAGGAGAATCGACTCTAGTCGCAACTAGTATCACACAAGAGGTGTGGGGATTAGGTTTCCCAGTTTCTAGAGTTCTCCTTTATATAGACTCCAAATCAGGGTTTGCAATCAATACTACCTTGGTAACAAAGCATTCAATATTCACCGTTAGATGAAAACCTGATTAGATTCAAGCTAATATCTTTCAACCGTTAGATCGAACTTAGCTTGTCATACACAAATGAAATGTACCAACATTTAGATAAAGGTAACCATACCTAAATGTGTACACTTAGTTGATTCAACAATGGTTAACCGAGGTTAGCCATATGAACACTTTCATATCAACCTTATTCATCTTCTTCACAACTAGTTCAAATGACTCAAATGAAACTAGTTATAGATTTGTTCAATTGTTTATATTCTCATCAAAATATATAAGACACAATTGAAGCAAAATCGATTTTGATTCACTCGAATCATTTCATGAACATTATAGCCACGGTTTGCAAAAGATTGCATTCCTTAATATATAAATGTATTAGTTCATGATCAAACCGATTTTAAAACATAACCCACTCAAGTACACAAACGGGTACGCATATTTAAGTAGCCGGACTGAGTTCGGTTTCGTCAGTACGCGAACGGGTACACATACTAGTTGAAAAAGCGGGGGTACAACAACCACACCCAATATTTCGTTTGGCAATCGAATAGATAAACTCCAATATACTTTCAAGAAAATCAACTAGATAGTCGGACTCAATCTAGAGAAAAGTATATCAAAGAGTTATATCTCTAACACTCAATTCAATCTGCAATCAGCAAATAGGAATTTGTGAGCCCGATTGAATATAAGAGAAGTAACTTGAATGGTACCAAAGACCAACGTTCAAGGATCAATCAATTTCAATTAACAACCAAAGGTTGGATTTACCAATTGATCGATTCAACGCACAACCTGTGATATTTCAATTATATAACAAAATATAATGCGGAAAAGAAATAACACATGACACTGGAATTTTGTTAACGAGGAAAACCGCAAATGCGAGAAAACCCGGGACCTAGTCCAGCTTTGAACACCACACTCGTATTAAGCCGCTACGGACACTAGCCTACTACCAATGAACTTTGGACTGGATTGTAATTGAACCCTAATGAATCTCACACCGATTCAAGGTACAGGTTGTGCTCTTACGTCTCTGATCCTAGCAGGATACTACGCACTTGATTCCCTTAGCTGATCTCACCCACAACCAAGAGTTGCTACGACCCAAAGTACAAGACTTGACAAACAAATCAGTCTCACACAGAAAATTCTATTGGAATTGATAAATCTCCTACAGAAATACCTACGAGTTTTGTTCTGTCTTTTGATAAATCAAGGTGCACATGAACCAATTGATAAACTGGACTTATATTCCCCAAAAGAACAGCCTAGTATTATCAATCACCTCACAATAATCTTAATCGTATGGTAGCGAAACAAGATATTGTGGAATCACAAACGATGAGACGAAGATGTTTGTGACTACTTTTAATCTTACCTATCGGAGATAAATCTCTAGCAAATCTTAGCAAAGATAATACTCAATCACGATAGAAGAAGTAAGATCAGAACACGCAACTACAGAGAAAATAGTTGGGTCTGGCTTCACAATCCCAATGAAGTCTTTAAGTCGTTAACCTACAGGGTCTCGTGAAAAACCTAAGATTAAAGGAGAATCGACTCTAGTCGCAACTAGTACCACACATGAGGTGTGGGGATTAGGTTTCCCAGTTGCTAGAGTTCTCCTTTATATGGTTTTCAAATCAGGGTTTGCAATCTAAGTTACCTTGGTAACAAAGCATTCAATATTCACCGTTAGATGAAAACCTGATTAGACTCAAGCTAATATCTTTCAACCGTTGGATCGAACTTAGCTTGTTATACACAAATGAAATGTACCTTCATTTAGGTTTAAGTAACCGTACCCAAACGTGTACACCATGTTGGCTCAACAGTAGTTAACAGAGGTTAGCTATATGAACACTCTCATATCAACCTTATTCATCTTAACCATAACTAGTTCAAATGACTCAAATGAAACTAGTTAAAGAGTTGTTTAATTGGTATATTCTCATAGAAGTATACAAGAATACAATCGAAGCAAAATTGGTTTGATTCACTCGAATCAATTCATGAACATTATAGCCACGGTTTGCAAAGAATGCATTCCTTAATATATAAATGTATTAGTTCATGAACAAACCAATTTTAGAACTTTAACCACTCAAGTATGCAAACGGGTATACATACTTAAGTAGCCGGTCGAGTATGGGTTCGCCAAGTATGCGAACGTGTACGCATACCTTAGTACACTTCCAAAACCTAGCGAAATTTCCGGACCTATACCTTACGCAAGTACGCATGCACGGTATGTGTACTTGGTACACGGAATTTCACAACTACAAGTACGCATACAGGTATGCATACTCTAGTTCCGGTCATGGATCACATACATGCAAGAATGCATACTATGTTCATAATCCAATAGTTCTAAATTCTATTTCAATCATTGAAACTTTCTTAGAGGATGACAATAGGCGCTTCACACACTATTAGCATCAAAGCAATTTTCAAGTTATTGAAATAATCATAACGAAACATTCTACACCAAATGATTGTATCACACAAACCATGTAAGATGTAACTCGGCGATTTTCACATGATCAACTTTTGACTTTCGTCAAGAATATAAGATGAACATGGTTGAAGCGAAAGATTACCAACACATATTTCGAGAAATATGTAATCGAGTTAATCACAGCTCAAAATTTCAAATGTGCATAATCGACAACTATATAGTAATACGACTTTTGTCCCAATATAGGAGATAAAGTAGAAATAGACTTTCCAAGTGATAGATGAGTTTTAGTCTCCACATACCTTTTGTTGATGAAGTTCCACAAGCTCTCCTTAGTAGTTCTTCGTATTCAATTGATGAACGCCGTGAAGTCTAATGCTCAACTACACAATCTATCCTAGTCCGAGACATCACTATAAGTAGAATAGAAATCAAGACTTATAGTTTTGATCACTAACATTGACAAACAAGCTTGAGATAGCAACGCTTGCGAGTTCGACCGAGCAATGATCTAACACTAGTAAACTTCCAAACTCCAGCAGAAATTCACGGGACCTGAACTTACGCCAGTACGCGTACGGGTATGCATACATGGTTCCCGGACTTCCATTCACCACCAACCAGTACGCGTACATGTACGCATACCATGGTTCCCGGACTTGGACTTTACACAAATGTGAATACACACACTATGTTTATATCCAATCATGGTTACATGTTCTAAACTCTCATTTCAATCATTGAAACATTCTTAGAAGACGACAATAGATGTCTCACACAACTATTAGCTCCAAAGCAATTTTCAAGTGATCGAATGATCAATACGAAATATTCCGAGTCTACACCAAATGATTGCATCACACAAATCATGTAAGATGTTACAAGGCGATTTTCACTCGATCATCTTTTGACTTTCATCAAGGATAAAAGATGAACTTGGTTAAAGCAAAAGCTTACCAACACATATTCCGAGAAATAGATAAGCGAGATAAACTCGGCTCGAAATACCAAATGTGTATAAATGAAGTCTATATAGCAATACGACTTTTGTCTCAAATTGGAGATAGAGTAGATAGACTTTTGAGTGATAGAGTTCAAGTCTCCACATAACTTTTGTTGATGAAGTTCCACAAGTTCCCTTGAGTAGTTCTTCGTCTTTATTCGGTGACCGCCGTGAAGTCTAAAGCTCAACTACACTTTATATCCTAATCCGAGACTTAGCTATAAGAAGACTAGAAATCAAGACTTATAGTTTTGGCAACTAAACTTGACAAACAAGCTTGGGATAGCAACGGTTGCGAGTTCGACCGAGCAGTTCTCTAACAATCTCCCCCTTTATCAATTTTAGTGACAAAACTATCAATACATATGGATTACAAAATAAATAAACTTTTTAGCTTCTCATCCAAATGCTTGATCTCCTTGGTTCTTCAACATTACTCGAAATCTTCGTCACTTCCCAGTACTCCAGTGATTCTGAACCTGTTCAATCAGTATCATAGTTGTTGAAGATCCGTAGCTATAACAATAAGAAAACAGTTGTTCTCAATCATTGTTATACAGTGTCATAGTATTATTACAAAACATCAAAGTTCAATTGTACCACAAATTTGGCAACAATACTATGGTGATATGTATCACTCCCCCTTAGTCAATACTTTATCTCACAATGACAACCACTCCCCCTTACATAATGATCCGTAAACCATATATATTTGTAGTGTGAACTACTCATTAATTCTCCCCCTTTTTGTCAATAAAATTGGCAAAGGTACGAAAACTAGTGGGATCCTAATGAAATTTTCATAGAGATACTTCATCACCAAAAGAGAAACACATATCAACTTTGTTTTGATGATTTCACATAGTCGAAACTTAGTGTATTCATCAAGGAGTTAATAAAGATACAAGATAACCCCTACAATATTCCATAACCGCACTCCCCACAAAGATTTGGCAATTAAGCACAAGTTCAATTAAGAACTCTACCCCATAAAATGTCATTCCCAAGGGAACAACAAGAGCGACCTTACTTTTACGAGAAAAGAATGATTTCTTTGGACATTAAAAAATTACATGAAGCATGAATTTGTATCCAGAAAACTCAATTAAATTAACCACAAGAGAACCTATGATTAATTTAATCGGAAATGCTCAACATAAGAAGACTTACGGAGCCGCACAGTATTTCCACAAGAAGTGGATCAGGGAAAGACCAATACTTCGGAATATCCAAAGATTCATTCTATTTTTCATCAATATTTGCATAATGATATCATAGACTTAATCTTTGTTATCAAAAGTTCATTTTATCTTCCGTAAATATTTGCATAAAGACATATAATACACTTAACTTTTGACATATATGGGATAATCATAGTTCACGGACGCAAACACACATATCCCATAAAGTTTCTGAAATATAGAAAACCATAAAGATTAATACTGCAAAATCATCTTCCAAATAAACTTTAGAAATTACATAAATAAATCTAAAAACATTGCAAGATGAAAAAACGTTGGCAATAGCTATGTGTACTCACAATAATTGCTATTCCAAACTCTAGTTATACTTCTTAAAACATAAGAATAATTTCTCATAAGAAGTTTCCTAGACATTAAGACCTTTGAAGAATTCTTTATCGTCCCTGAACTCCTTGTCGTCAATAGCCATTGTAACATAAGGTTCATGAAGATAGGAGTCAATTTCAACAAACCTTCTTGATCGATGCCGAACCAGGGCCTTCTGAATTTCAAGAGTCCTAAAAACAAAAGCCTTTATTTGTTGTATCTCCTTTCTGATTTCCTTCAACTCTTCAAGAACACTAGAGAACTTCTAAAGATTTAAAGGTACAACCCTTGGTTTTCTCACATTCCTCCTTTTTCTTTTCAAATTTGAGGGTAAATGAGATTTGTCTTTTTCCTTCATGATTGACGGCTTAACAATCATATTAACATCCTTTCCATCAGAAGTCATGATGCTTGGAGTCTCCATAACAATATGGGTTTGTAAGAGAAATTCACAAAATAAGCTCTACAAGCAGACTTGTGATAAAAAAGATTTTTTCTGAGAAGGAAAAAGAATGTAGGGTTACGGAACCTTTATACAAAAGAGGATTCACGCACGCACAACTCACATCCCTAAAGAGGGTAGAATTGTCGATTTTAACCCTTATTTAAATAGAGAGGAAATAATATTTCAATACCAATTTATGATATGAAAGGATCAACCCAAATTTAAGAAAAACAAACAAACAATAGAAAGCAACAAAAAAACTTTTTTTAGACTCGAATGTGCTCAACTCTTGTCTCATTGAAATCGGCACTTGAGACAAGATGCATGGCCAACACTATTATGTTGTGTTGGGGTGAACAAAGATTTGTCCACCATGAACCTTTTGGAAAGAGTTCCTAACGACTTCTTCCACAGAATGCTTAGACCTTGTTCTTTTCTGGAGAGGTCTAAATGGTTCTTTAGAAATTAACCTTTTCGGAGAGGAAATTAGTTTACATACCTCAGACGACTTCTGAACAAGTTTAAGCTTGTTCGCTAATCGATTTGCTCTCCGTTGAAGTTTGTTGACATATCTTACTTTATGCTTGTACTTGACACAACTAGAGAGTCCGTGACCCTTAAGAGTACAGTAAGAACATGTCAAATTGGAGGATGGTTCAGACACCATAGCGGAGCAAGCTTCTAGACAAATTGCGGTACCTGAAACATTAGATGAAGGATTTTCGATAGATAGAGAAAAATCCATTTTATCCTCCAAAATAGTTGTAGAAGTTTCTCCAGAAAAAATATCAAGATTGATGTGAGTATTGCTACAATTATCAAAATTAATATTTTCAATAAGTAGCACAACACTTGATTTTTCATCTTCATCGAATCATAATGTTCAGACATTTCATCAAGAGTTGCAACCATGATGAGTGCCAAATATTGCATATTTATACACCTTTTTATTGGCACTTTACTCATCTTTTGCGCTTAGGAATCAGATATTATCCCAGATTCTGTGTTTTCTTTGTTTTCAAGAATAAATATTTGTACTAATTAATTTTGTGTTTTTAGGTAATAAATAAAGCTCGGAGAAACTAAGGAGCCAAGAGCGAAGAAATTGGAGTCAAGCATCTATGGAGCGAGAAAGCCAAAGCCCGCGCGTCACGATTCGCAACCCAACAAGTAGCAACTCATCTACAAGACACGGGCGTGAGCTAGACCTAACCTGCGACCCGGATCCAGAGCCAGTCCACTCCAAGCCGTTGAGATCTCTCTCAACCACATCCTACGGTCGTTCTGAGTCTCTTCATCAAACTTCGATGCACTCGCTCGACACCAAAAGAGCCCGACTCCCCCTCAGTAGTTGGATTTCCCTTAGCTCCATCCAGACGCTCGACTGCACCAGTTCCTATCAAACTTCGTGCACCTGCTCGAGCATCGAACTACCCACGCCCCTACACCTCGATCGACCAAACCATTTCCCTATCCATTTCTCTTTCTTCTCCTCCCCAGATAGAGACCGGAAACACCATCACCCCTCTTCTTCCCAAAAATGGCGAGCCATCTCTTCCACCATTCTCCCATCACCTCAGTACCGAGCTTGACTCCCAACAGAGCAACACCACGGTCACCTCTTCCGAGCAACCCTAATTCGACTTATCTCTCATATAGCTTCTCTTCCCAGAGGCTTTGTGAGAGATAAACAAAATAGGGTTTCCCCTTACATGTACGCAGAGAGGAAGGAGACATCGATCGAGAGATGAATTGACAAGAGAGAGGACTGAATCGGAGAGCATGGGTAAATGGGTATGAATTTAATTGTTATTTTAAAGCAAATTTAGGGTTTGATATTTTGGGGGGATTTTTCAGATATAAATAGAAGGTGTATTTGGATGTTTGATGTATGCCTGGGCTAGCCAGTGCTTCATTTAGGGTTAATTTGTAGTGTAATTGTTATTTCAATGTTCTAATTTAGTTAATCAGGGTGTTTGATGAAACCCCTGTTTACATTGTCAAGCATGTCTATTTTCGGTTGTGTTTTCTTGAGTATAAGATGATTAGGATTTCTAGTTAGGCGATGAAACTTGTTGCTTTGTGATGAGCTATCTTTGTAAGAAGATAGTTCATACTAGGGGATAATTAGCTAAAATTAGTTAGTGAACATCAATGTAGACCTTCATGAGAAGGCACAAGAACATAGCTCAAAATATATAGTCTGGGCATGAGATCGGGGATGGATTCATCACCACGATGCCTCAATTTGTTACATCTTACTTCTACTGCCTTAGTTTAGTGTCACAATCTCATCCGGTCGCTCGACAACCTCAATATTGTGTTACAATCATTTAGAATTCGAGTTAAGAAAGCCATAGATCACATAAGCACACCCTCGTCTACGTGGGATCGACCGTACGTGCCCGATTCTACTTTGAGACGCAGTGCACTTGCGGTGATAACACGTAGGTCATAAATATAAACACTCTTTCAGGCCTACCAAGTTTTGGCGCCGTTCTTGCGGGGACTTGGCGCGTGCCACTGTGTTCATTGGCTCGCTTCACTGTTTTTCAATCATCCCTGTATATACATGTTTTGTTTGTTTCTTGTAACTCTTTGAATATTATAACTTTGCATCTATCATCTCAGCATATCATCTCAGCATATCATCAGCACTGGTATAACTTAGCATTTGTATAACTCAGCATTGTTAATTTGCATCTCAGCATATCATTTGTAGCTTAGTGTTAGTGTAACTTAGTTTGTTTAATCCATTGCATAATTAATTCATACTTCTCTTCTTGCATTTTACAGCTTTCACTATTCATAGCTACTTGCATATTAGTGTCACTTGTAACTTGAGATCCCAGTCAGTCCAAATCTCTCACTTGTAGTTTCACTTGTAGTTTCACTATTACTATTCCCTTGTGACAGTCCAATTCTCAGGCTTATGCCAATGTTTACTCTCTTTGCTTTAGCCTGTGAAGCTACGGGAACTAAATCTTTGTTGAGCTACGTGTACCTACACCGTCGTTCTTGTCTTTGTGCCTGCTGGCAGAGAGTCTGCTTGAGCAAGTCTGTTAAGGTTGAGCCAACCCGGGGTAAGACAAGGAGCTGAACACGACCGACTGTGGCTAAAGCAAGTTGGTATTATCCTCCGACTCACGATTACTGTGATTGATGAATGTATGGATAACACTCCATGAATGCATGCTAAACATATTTACTTAGCTGCGATAGCTATGTCTTTGGTGAAGCGCAGTGTCAATTTGTGCATACAGTGTGAAATTATATCCACATCCAAGAGCCACTACTTGCGTGCTTTGTGTGTACGTGCCGAAACTCCCTAAGCGACGGACTGTTTGTCAATTAGTCCGTTGGGTACAGTTGGCTCGACATGTGAACGAAGTTATACTTGAGTCGATAATCTCCAGGCCCACAGTAGTGAGAGTTTAGAGCTACGTAAGCTGCTCATCGTTGCATAGCGGTGAACCTTGCTTAACCACGCTATTGCGCTTTTAGATTCACTTGCTACCAAGCTGAGCTTGACTCGCTCCAAGTGCCGTGTGCCTTGTGTGAGACTGTTGAGTAGCTGCGACAACCCCTTCGCATGATCTACCTGTGCCCATCCCTGTGAGCAAAAACACAGACACCTAGCCCCGATAACTTGTGTCTGTGCTCGCGGCGTTGTTTTACTTTTGGGTCGAGTCTGTCAACCACATGTAAACCACGAGTCCGTGAATGTGCACTTGTGTACCTTGAGCTTGTATTGCCTTGAGTCGATAGCCAAGCTTGTATTGCCTTGTGTGACACCATAACACTGGAATGCATGTAACCCATGTTAGGCTAGCCTCTACAACGAGTTGCATGAGTTTGGTTGCGCATACTGTATTGCCACAGTAAACTTGTGCCAAAACCTGTGCAGCTAGGCACTGTCCAAGTAGCTTGTTGAGCCTGTTGAACCAAGCTGACGCGACCCATGTATTGCTATCACCGTGGCTTGTGAGCTTGAGCGGCAAGCACCATTATGCATGCTAGAGTGAGTTGAAACCAACTAAGTGAATCAAAAGACACTGTTGTGAATCCTGTATCAAGTCTGTGCTTTTTGAGTTACGCCTGCACCTTGTTAGTTGGTAACCTCGAGCTGCAATGTGTGTATACTGTCTTTGATTAGGCGCATAGTTTGTGTGATTTTTGAGCCAGCCTCGAGCATAGCATGTGCTTTTAAGCTGAAAATTTTGAGCTATCTACCCTGTTTTGTGCTTATCTGTGCTAGCCGAGTGCTTGAGTACAACTTCGCTCTGCGCATCTTGAGTCTGTGTTGAAAGCGCACTCGGACACGGCTTTGTGTGAAACCTTAGGTGAGCTTTAATATGCCAATCTCACTTGTCATTGCCATTTATCACAGCGCATCTCTGCAAGCCTGTGCACAACAACCTCGTAGCGACGGTGACCTCTACCTTGCTGGCCCCTGAGCGCATGAGCTTGCAAGCCACAATCCCATAGCCTAGTTGGTTGAACCACAGCAAGCTAGAAACCTTGCTTTGCCATCATCATAACTGTGCAAATTGTTGTTTCTTTTTTTGTGTTGTGTACACCCTGTGCTGTGTCTTGTGTGCAAACAACCTGAGCAGCAATCAACGGAACCCCAAAAACAAAACCACATTGAAGCCCAAATTGCAGTGTGTACATTAATCTGTGCGTGAATCAAGACTGGGCCAGCTCATCCTAGACTAAACCCATATCATGTTGAGTGAACATCCAGGCCTGGGCTAACTAAGCCCACACGACTTGGGCTTACACCAAGCCAAGCCTAACTCAACCCAGCGTGGGCTGGAGCTCTACCTACGAGTTTGTGTAGCTTCATGAATTCTCGGAGCTTGCAAACAACAAATCCCAAACAAACCAAAACCAATTGAGCCCACAACAATTTGGGCTTCCACATAAACCAAAGCTTCCCATAAACCAAACTTTCCCACACAAACCAAATGAAACCCAACAAACCAAAAACCCAGATAAACCAAACTTAGTCCACTTCATCCAGGCTTTGAGTTCAATTTAGGTGCCAAATCATGTCGGGATATTGGTACGCATCCGAGGATGGAACCAAATCCCTTAGAGAGCTTGCTACGGGCACCTTTCACGGGATGAACACCCCACATACCATAGTGACTTTAGGGAATTATATGGGCCTTCTCGGGGCCCCAGAACTCACATACCCTAATCATTATGATCACATACATCATTCACCACAGGTGGGAGATGAACAATTTTGTACTTCTCCAATGTCTGTGGAGGAAAATCTTAGATTCATCGAACAAAATAATGCTAGGAGTGTATTGCATGATAAACCATATAGCATTGATTATGAATTTCCTACTTTTGAAAACTCTCCTTTCATTGAACCACATAATGAAATTCTAGAATTGATTCAAAACCTTGACCAAAGGGTGCGAGCTTAGAACTCAAATTGAGTCAAATCGTGATGCACTAAATGAGGAAAGGAGGACTTTCAAAATGAAATGTTTATCACCCATAATGAAAATAAGTATGCCTAGTCTTACCTCGTGCAATTGATATTGCATATGAACCTGTTTTAAATGACGGGACTAGAAATACTATGATTTTTAATAAGGAAATTGCATTTCGATGATGATGATAATGAATATGATATGTTAGAAGAGCATGTGTATGCGGATAATATGATAGAATCTTTTGGTTCGAGAGACGTTAGGCGTCTCTTACGTGAACCCTATGAATGATACTTCTTCTAACATTCATAAATGTGATCTTAACTATGAGCTCGGTTTGTGAAATTCTTAGAGTGAATGTGAGCATGCTTCACAACTTGTTTGTGACTTAGGAAAGGATGAATCTTCGTTGACACTAATGTTCTTTTGGATCATAATATTATTTACGTATGTCGATTCCCTACCCATGTCGCGATATGTTGTCTCCTCTGATGAATTTGACATGGGGAATTGATGAATTGACACAGTGAAAATGACCATGATTTACCCACTTCTGACCTTAGGAAAGTGTGTGTGGTACAAATGATTTGATACATGAAAATAACGTAGATGTACCTAACCTCTCTCTGAGTCACAAATTGATACTCTCCACTTAAACCTAGGTGTAGTTTGTCACAAAATTGCAAAACCAACTTTTACAGAAATGCTAACTTAGGCCTGAGAGCTTTGTGCTTCCCAAGTCCTCTTGGACTATTTTGCATCAAAGTATAATACTCTTGAGAGCCACAGGTTGGAATGTGTATGTACCATCTGTAATTAGCAAAACTCATTTCGAGTTAGACCTTTTGCATGATGTACCTTTAAAATTGCAAGATTTTGTGCTTTCAAACACACCGTTCACAAGTTTAGGTTTGGGAAACTCATTCACATACACAGTCTTACGTGCACTCTCATATTATATTTGTGTAAGAGTTGTTAATGTGTGTACATATTGTCTATTGGGTTGATCCTCAACTCTTTAGATTGTTAGTTTATGGTGCATTTTCATTGTATATATCCAGTAGGACTTGGTAAATTTTTCTTTTCTTGAATCGGTTGAGTCTTCTTGTGCATATATTGTGCTAATCCGATATGATCTCCGTTGAGAATATTGGATTCTAGCCTTGACGAATGAAGCTCAACCTTGCTCCGTAGACATTTCAGGTAATCTCTTCCCTTTTCTCTTTTCGACATAGTTCTCATGGTATGTATTTGTTTAAATTTTTCCTATCTGTTGACACATTGAGGACAATGTTTGATTTAGGTTTGGGGGTGCATTTGCATTTAGAGTTTTTAGTCTTTTATTTCACCTTTTATTTTTCAAAAAAAAAAAAAAAAAAAAAAAAAAAAAAAAAAATCAAAAATTCAAAAACTCTTTTTGTAAAAACCTCCAACTTTTAGAGATTTTAGAGTCACTAGCATGCTTTTAGCTATGTTTACATAGAGATTCTGACCGAAATAACGAACTTGGAAATCTTAGGAGAACGTAATCGGGTTTCTTAGTTGATTAGAGCGTTAAAGTTGGATTTAACCATACTGAGAGGCGAATTGGAGGTCTTTGTTTAGATATTCGGTAGTAGAATTGTGATCACCCATAGTGGAGACTACCCATTTTACATCAAGCGAGTACCGACCTTCACTCTTTGTGACTTTCTAGAAAAGCTTTTAGAGTGTGTGTCACTGTACGTCAATTCGAGGTAGGAATGGTGAGCTACTCAACTTCGCACCACTTTCGACACTACTTTTGATCTCTTGAGTGCTAATTCAGTCAATCATGAGGTGACGTCTAAAGATGAAAACTCCTTCTAAATATCGATTTGTAGTTAGCATCTCTCTCTCTCAATCGACAAGACCCATAGAAACACATCATCAGTCGAAGCGGAGCGAGAATCGAGAATATTGAAAGAAAAATTGATATAGTCCAAGGTTTATGTGCAGCAAAGAAAAGAAAATAGGATGAGAATTAATGAAGTTTGTGAAAAATTGAGTTTTATCGTTTTTATTGTAACTTAGATATAAAAAAAAAAAAAAAAAAAAAAAAAAATTGTTGTGTTATTATTTTCGTTTCATGTACATAAGATAGATAAAATAAACAAAAAAAAAAAAAGAAAATTATTATTATTAGTTTTGTGAAGTTCGGAAGTTCGTCATCAATAGTTGAAGGCAGAAGATAGAAGATTGAAGACGTTTCTATGGTTCTTATGAGAGATTGATGTTAATTGCTGATCGGGTGAGAAGTGAGTGAGTACTCCCACCCTTGCTAATGGTTGATTTCCTTTCTTAGAGATCATCGAGAAAAGATTCTTTTTGTCCACACTACTGTGGAGTCTCCAGATTTTATTTCGGAAGGTTATCCTTCTTACCTACAACGTGTGCAGGATTTCTCTCTTTATTCCTGCTGCACACATGAGAGACTAAAAGCGATCTTTTGAGTGCAATTATCATAAAACCCTAATGGTGAGGCGAAGTCGAGAGCTTATGATCACAATCGAATCGAATTCTTTCATATGGTATGGTTACTTCTCGCTCGGCACTTAAGGATGAGAATGCGTTCTTCGATAGTTCTAACCTATTACTAGCATCTGAAACTCTATGTCCTCATAGCTTCTTGGAGGCTTGAGACTCTTTTACACTACTGAAGTTGGAGAAGGTTTTGTGGGTACACCTCTTGTAAACCCTCACGAGACTACAACTCGTCCACTAGGGACACCTAGGGGTTTAAAGGCTTAGTGCATACGCTAAATGCATTCGAGAGACCTGCGACGGGGTATAGTTAGGATTTCTTATTTTGTTTCACTTGAGGACAAGTAAAATTCGGGTTTGGGGGTATTTGATGAGTGCCAAATAGTGCATATTTATACACCTTTTTATTGGCATTTTACTCATCTTTTGCGCTTAGAAATCGAGATATTATCCCAGGATTCGTGTTTTCTTTGTTTTCAAGAATAAATATTTGTATTAATTAATTTTGTGTTTTTAGGTAATAAATAAAGCTCGGAGAAACTAAGGAGCCAAAGAGCGAAGAAGTGGAGTCGAGCATCTATGGAAGCGAAAGCCAAAGCCGCGCGCGCAGCGGTTGCAACCCAACAAGTAGCAACTCATCTACAAGACACGGGCGTGAGCTAGACCTAACCGTGACCGGATCAGAGCCAGTCCACTCCAAGCCGTTGAGATCTCTCTCGACCACATCCTACAGGTCGTTACGACCTCTTCATCAAACTTCGATGCACTCGCTCAACACCAAAGAGCCCAACTCCCCTCGGTCGATTCAGATTTCCCTTAGCTCCATCCGAGCCGCTCGGCTGCACCGTTCCTATCAAACATTTGCACTGCTCAGCTTCGAACTACCCACACCCTACACCTCGATCGACCAGAACCATTTCCCTATCCATTTCTCTTTCTTTCTCCTCCCAGAGCAGAACCAGAAGCTTACCATCACCCTCTTCTTCCCCAAAATGGCGGAGCCATCTCTTCCACCATTCTCCACGTCACCGTACCGCTGACTCCGACAACCACACCTACAGCCACCTCTTGAGCAACCCTAGTTCGACTTATCTCTCATATAGCTTCTCTTCCCTAGAGGCTAAGATCGAGAGATAAACAAGATTAGGGTTTCCCTCATGTAACGCGAGAGGAAGGAACATCGATCGAGAGATGGATGACAGGAGGAGACGAATCGATGAGAGCATGGGTGAAGATGGGTATGAATTTAATTTGTTATTTTAAAGCGAATTTAGGGTTTGATGTTTTGGAGTTTTTGCATGTATAAATAGAAGGTGTATTAGGATGTTTGAGGTTATGCACTGGCTAGCAGTTGCTTCATTTAGGGTTAATTTGTAGTGTAATTGTTATTTCAATGTTCTAATTTAGTTAATCGGGGTGTTTGATGAAACCCTGTTTCTATTGTCAAGCATGTCATTTTCGGTTGTGTTTCTTTGAGTATAAGATGATTAGGATTACTAGTTAGGCGATGAAACTTGTTAGCTTTGTGATGAGCTATCTTTGTAAGAAGATAGTTCATACTAGGGGATAATTAGCTAAAATTAGTTAGTGAACATCAATGTAGACCTTCATAAGAAGGCACAAGAACATAGCTCAAAATATATAGTCGGGCATGAGATCGGGGATGGATTCATCACACTGATGCCTCCAATTTGTTACATCTTACTTCACTGCCTTAGTTTAGTGTCACAATCTCATCTCAGTCGCATCGACAACCTCAATATTGTGATGTGAGTATTGCTACAATTATCAAAATTAATATTTTCAATAAGTAAAGACAACACTTGATTTTTCATCTTCATCCAATCATAATGATCAGACATTTCATCAAGAGTTGCAAACTGCACCATTGTTCCCGTGTATTTTCTACGATTTGGACACTCATTGGCAAAATGACCGAAACCTTTACACTTGAAGCACCGTGGCATGTCCTCGTCATCGCATCGTCGCATCCCTATTTTTAAGGAACACGATTATGGGGTTTAACCGATGACTTGGGTTTATCTCTAGCGAAACGTTTACTTTTCTTCAAAAAAGATCTCTAAACTGCCTTGTGATCAAAGAGACTGACTTGTCAAGATCTTCATCTCGATGATTCACTCGGAAGAATCATCTTCTCGAGATGCCAACATTTTTACTTTTATCAAGTAATTTAGTGTTCTTTTGTTCTTTTGAAAGCAACATCCTTTCCAGATTTGGATGCATGCTCATGATCAAAGATCTTTAACTTCCCAACCACAAGTGTTTCTAGATAAAGTGTTAAGGTTATTTCCTTCAACGATGGCATGTTTCTTAGAATCGTATTTGGGGGCAACGATCCGAGAATTTTCATCACAATGTCCTTTTCAGAATAGATACCCAATGTAAAGATCATTAACAATTTCAGACACTTTGTGATTAAACTCATCAAATGAATCTTTATCAATCATACGAAGGTTTTCCCATTCGAACTTAGGTTTTGAAGCCTAGCTTCCTTTTCGCAGGTATTTCCTTTGAATACGCTTCTAAGATATCCTGCATCTTTAGGCCGAGTGCACGTAGTCACATGGTGTCAAGATCCTGGGGTAATGGCATGTATGATAGCATTTAAACCGCTCGAATTTTGCTTTGCAACGAGAATATCATTTGGTTCATATCTACCAATATCCTTTGGAATAGAGACGTCGTCTACTGTAACCATTGAAGGATTATAACCATTAACAACATAAACCCATGATTGAAAATCTCGCGCTTGAAGAAAGGCACGCATAGCAATTTTCCGCCATAGGTAATTCGAGCCATCGAAGACTGGTGGTACGTTTATGGAGATAACACCTCTGTCCATAGAGTCAGATTGCTAAAAACACAGACTTATGAGGTCTTGAGCGTATTTGCCTGCTCTGATAACAATTGAAAAAGCGGGGGTCTAACAACCTCACCCAATATTTTGTTTTGGCAATCTGTATGGAAAACTCCAATATAATTCCAAGAGAATCAACTAGGACAAATGATTCAATCAATGAAAATATATCCAAGAGTTGTAACTCTGTTTCACAATGTAATCGAGAAATCAAAATGAGATAGAAATCCATGAGCACGATTATTATGTGAAACAACTTGAATGGTACCAAATACGAATGTTCAGAAGTGTCAATCAATTTATATCAACAACCAAAGGTTGGATTATTTAATTGATTGAACTACGACAACCTGTAATATTTCAATTATATAAACAAATATAATGCGGGAAATAACACACACGAGAAATTTTGTTAACGAGGAAACCGCAAAATGCGTAAAAACCATATTTGAACACCACACTTTGTATTAAGGCGCTACGAGACACTAGTCTACTCCAAGTTAACTTCGACTGGAATGTAGTTGAGCCCTAATCAATCTCACACCGATCAAGGTACAGTTGCGTTCCTTACGCCTCTTGAACCACGTGGATTATACGCACTTGATTCCCTTAGCCGATCTCACCCACAACTAAGAGTTGCTACGACCCAAAGTCGGAGACTTAATAAACAAATTTGTATCACACAAGAAAAGTTTATTGAATAGATAAATATGTCTCCCACGAGATATACCTACGATTTTTGTTCCGTCTTTTGATAAATCAAGGTGAACAAGAACCAATTGATAAACCAGACTTATATTCCCGAAGAACGGCCTAGTATTATCAATCACCTCACAATAATCTTAATCGATTAACAAAACAAGATATTTTGGAATTACAAACGATGATACGAAGGTTTTGTGACTACTTTTCAATCTTGCCTATCGGAGATAAATCTCGAGCAAATCTTAAAGAAGATAGTACTCAATCACAATAGAAAACAACAAGATCGAGAATACGCAACTACAAAGAAAATAAATTGGTCCAAAGCACAATCCCAATGAAGTCTTTAAGTCGTTAACCTACTGGGTTTTAGAAAAACCTAAGGTTAAAGGAGAATCGACTCTAGTCGCAACTAGTATCACACAAGAGGTGTGGGGATCAGGTTTCCCAGTTGCTAGAGTTATCCCTTATATAGTCTCCAAATCAGGGTTTGCAATCAATGCTACCTTGGTAACAAAGCATTCAATTTTTACCGTTAGATGAAAACCTGATTAGATTCAAGCTAATATCTTTCAACCGTTAGATCGAACTTATCTTGTCATACACAAATGAAATGTACCAATATTTAGATAAAGGTAAACGTACCTAAACGTGTACACTTAGTTGATTCAACAATAGTTAACCGAGGTTAGCCATATGAACACTTTCATATAAACCTTATTCATCTTCTTCACAACTAGTTCAAATGACTCAAAAGAAACTAGTTATAGAGTTGTCAATTGTTTATATTCTCATAAAAATATACAAGACACAATTGAAGCAATCGATTTTGATTCACTCGAATCATTTCATGAACATTATAGCCACGGTTTGCAAAAGATTGCATCCCTTAATATATAAAAATGTATTAGTTCATGATCAAACCGATTTTGAGCATAACCCACTCAAGTACGCAAACGTGTACGCATACTTAAGAGCCGGACCGAGTTTGGTTTCACCCGATCGCGAACGGGATACGCATACTAGTACACTTCCAAACTCCGGCCAGAAATTCACGGGACCTCGAACTTACGCCAACACGCGTACGGGTACGCATACCTAGTTCTGGACTTCCATTCACCAACCAGTACGCGTACGTGTACGCATACCATGTTTCCCGGACTTGGACTTTACACAAATGTGAATACACACAATATGTTTATATCCAATCATGGTTACATATTCTAAACTCTCATTTCAATCGTTGAAACATTCTTAGAAGAAGACAATAGATGTCCCACACAACTATTAGCTCCAAAGCAATTTTCAAGTGATCGAATGATCAATATGAAACTTTCCGTGTCTACACCAAATGATTGCATCACACAACTCATGTAAGATGTTATAAGAAGATTTTCACATTGTCATCTTTTGACTTTCACAAGGATAAAAGATGAACTTGGTTAAAGCGAAAGCTTACCAACACATATTTCGAGAAATAGATAAGCGAGATAAACTCGGCTTGAAATACCAAATGTGTATAAATGAAGTCTATATAGCATTACGATTTTTGTCTCAAATAGGAGATAGAGTAGATAGAATTTTGAGTGATAGATGAGTTCAAGTCTCCACATGCCTTTTGTTGATGAAGTTCCACATGTTCCCTTGAGTAGTTCTTCGTCTTCATTCGATGAACGCCGTGAAGTCTAAATCTCAACTACACTTTCTATCCTAATCCGAGACTTTGCTATAAGTAAACTAGAAATCAAGACTTGTAGTTTTGGAAACTAAACTTGACAAACAAGCTTGAGATAGCAACGCTTATGAGTTCGACCTAGCAAAGGTTTCTAATGAGATATATTTGTTCCATTACCCTCCAAACACCTTGTTAAATCTTGTATTTCCCATACAACCTATTTAGTTCCTGGTCAAATAGATAATTTTTTGTAGTATCCTATTCATTCTCCTCTTTTGATTTTGAATTTAGCTTGAAAAAACTTAGCCCATTCATTAGCATCATTTTGCATTTTCCAAAATAACTTCATAAGTAAAGCCTTGTTTATTACTTCAAGTTTCTTCCACCCTCGTCTAGAGGAGATCAAACTTTATTCCATTACAAAGTAATCACTTTTCTCTTTGCGGGATCTTTAGTCCAAAGAAAATTTCACGATAATTCTCTCACAATCGTTAATACTCTTTTTGGCCATCTCAGAAACCGACATGTTGTATATAGGAATGTTGCAAAAGAAAGTAGCTTCCTTACCACCCTGCAAACTTTTCATGTATCATTTCTACACAACTCCAAACACGAAATGATTTTGTACATACTGAATTTAGTATGACACCTAAGTATTTGTCTAGAAAATCAGCCACAGAAAATGTTACACTCTTCTGTTTTCATAAGTCACACCAATGGGGCATTTACTCTTCTCAAAACTTATTATTTGACCCAAAGCCGCTTCATAAGAATTAAAAGTTGCCATTAACTCGGGATCATATCCTCCTAGAGTCAAAATGAAGCCAAATCCCTTAGAGCAACTGCAGTCATTGGACTATAACTAAAGACTAAATACCAAATGAAAACTAAAAAAATGGGTTTAGTCATCTTTGAGACGTTACAGTCTTGGAGTAAATTTGGTGGAACGGATGTATAAGAGTTAAATCCGATATGGGGCGTAGGTATAAAATGCGCTCGGGTGGGACGTAACTTTAATTTACGCCTGAAGTGGGGCGTAGCCTAAAATTACGTTTGGTGTGGGGCGTAATATATAAAACCGCCCGATTGAGAGGCGTAACTTGAAACTACGCCTGACGGGGCGCAATTAAAACACTACGCCTGGTGGGACGCAATTAAAATACTACGCCTGGTGGGACGCAATTAAAACACTACGCCTGGTGGGGCGTAACACTGAACTACGCCCAGTGGGGCGTGAATTGCAACTACGCCTGATGACATTAACCAAAAGTGGGACTCCTTCGTTGATAACCAAGACTAAATGGGGCGCAACTTACACGTAAATTAAATAATATGACCAGTATTTGCTTTACCGTTCTATTATGCAACTTACACGTCTCGAGTCACTTCCTAGAAGTTCACATGATCTAAGACTAGGTATATTGGATGAAGTAGAAGAGACAAGCATCATCTTGGCTACATTGAGCTACTGAAAGACAAACTGCCACAACTAGGAGGTGCATTTTGAAATTAACAATAAAGCAGGAAAAATTAGTTTAAATGAAAATGGTGAAAGGATGGGGCGTAGATTTAAATTACGCCCCATGCAGTAACAGGCGGAGTTTATAATTGCGCCGGTAGTCAGGCGGTATTTATAAACGCGCCTGACGGGGCGTAACGTTTAATTACGCCTCAATGGGGCGCAGTTATACGAAACCGCCTGGTATCAGGCGCAACTAGATATTACGTCCCATGGGGCGTAACCTGAACTCCCGCCCCAATCAGGCGCAAATATTACATCCGCCTATACGTTAGGCGTAACCTGCAATTCCGCCCCAATCAGGCGTAGTCGTGAATTACGCCCGACTATAACCAAACCAAAGACCAAATATACTCTGGTTTTTAGTTTTAGTCTAGGATTTGGTCTTTACTCCGCCCCGTAGCGCTTGGTTTTTCGACCAAATTTTTAGTTATAGTCCAAGACTGTGGTTGCTCTTAGCCACTAGTGGGACCTTTTCCACAAAAGGACTACAATGGAAAACACATGTTATTCAACTTTATATCAATTATTTTTTATTTTTTTTTTTTGTAATAGCTTTTGAAATATTATTAAGGAATTGATTTTAATTGGTGAACTATTAAGGTAAGGTTGTACTCATTAATTAATAGAAATGAAGACATAGGAATCGATAGTCCAAGTAGGTTTTGCGTTTTCATTACTTTTTTTTAAAAGAAATAAAGGAACTATTTGATCCACCTATATCCAAGACTGGCATCTGTCCATCCATGGATGACGGATTCGACCATGATGGCGAATCGTAAATTGGATGACGGATTCGACCATGATGGCAAATCGGAAATTCATTTGTAGAAGAACCTTGTTTTGGGCATACACAAATTTGTTGTATTATGCATATTAATAGCCCTATCCTATGTATAGATACAAGGGGTGGCCTAGAGATAAGTAGGCTACCAAATTACCCTTTACAAAAATATCTCTGAAAACCTAAACCTAGTTTCTTAAAAGAAGAACAAGAATGAGTTTGATTGCTAAATCCCGATTGCTCACAGTCCCATCTCCTTTTACAAAAATCCCACAACCCAAATTCATTTTTATTTTTGTGTGTGATTGATAAATTCGGTCTGAATCGATGATTTTTTATTTTTTATTTTTTGTAATTATAGGGTCAAACTCGGTTGATAAATGTACCCGAAATCCTAGCCGAACCTAGCATTGTTCTTCATTTTGTAGTTGCAGAGTCCAGTTCGTCTGATAATTAAGCGGAAAACTATAGTCGAACTTCATTTTATGAAAAACAACACCAAGTTCGGCTACCTATTTCTTTCTTGAATCAACCGAACCTGATGTTGTTGTTAGCAGTGAAGAAGAAAGGCAAGTTCGGCTAATATCTCGTCAACGAAACCTAATTATGCCAGCCTAGGTATTTTTTTATAAAAAAGTTAGATCCAACTGATAAGTTATCAACCGAACCTAGGTATGTTTTAAAAAAAAAACTTAGGTTCGGGTGACACGTTATTAGCCTAACATAGGCATTTTTTCAAAAAATACATTGTTTCGGCTCTCTTTTGATTAGCCCAATTGTTCATCTGGTCAATTAATCTAGGTCGTAAAAATTCAATTTTTTGACGAATTAAACCTACATTAAACCTTCATGTTGTAATAGGAGATGTATTACGAGATGAAGATCCACTTTCCTGACATTTGTCTATTGAATCACAACAATCTAAAAAAACAAAAATCTTCGCTTTTTCTTCTTCTAAAACCATAGCCATATCTCAAACATTTTTATTTCTCTTTAAAAAATGATACTAACTCTAATCACTAATAATTTATAATTAAAATTAGCCACTAATCATCAACATCAACAATAATCAAATAAGGATAGTATTGTCATTATAATAAATTGATGGATATGGGGCTATGCCATTTTGTTAGAGCAATGCTCGACTAAACCCCACGATTTTTGCTATCTCAAGCTTGTTGTCAATGTTAGATGATTAAAACTATCTCTTGATTTCTAGTCTACTAAGTCAAGTCTCGGACTAGGTTAGAGTTTGATAGTTGAGTATCAGAGATCACCCTCGAAGACTGAAAATCGACGAAGACATTAGGAGAACTTCTTTTATCAGGTATGTGAAGATTGTACCATTCTATTTTACTCACTATCTTACCATTTTATCTGTTGAGACTATGTCGTATGACGACTTCTTGTGTATTTACAAAGAAGAAGTTTCGAGTCAAGCTTGCGTTGTTAAAAATCTCAATATATGATTCAAGCATAGATTTTCAAAGGTCCTTAACAATATTAGTTCGAAACAATTTATTGTTCGAGAATTAAATTATGGATCAATTGAAAATCGCCCATATAAGTGATTTTATCATTTGGGAATGTTTCAAACATCATAAGAGAAATTCATAAACTTCGATATTTACGCCGAGGGTAAGTTGGCAAACTAGTTTGCAAACCATAGATCCGATTTCAGAAATACAGGGAAGGTTGGCGAACCAGTTCGCAAACCGCAAGTTCAGTTGGGAATAGTTCACGAGCCGTAATGAACTAAATATTTGGTGTTGGTATAAAAGGCTTAAGGTTGGCGAACCCAGTTGGCAAACTGTGTCCGTCTAAGTTCGTAAACCGAGTACGATTGGCGAACCCATTTCGCAAACAATGTACATATGAGTTTTCGAGTCGCATGGGGTTGGCGAAACCAGTTCACGAAGTGTAGCTTTCTGACTCGTGAACTTTAGCCTTACGGTTCACGAACCGTTTCACCAACGATCCCAGTAGGATTTAGCAGATGCTCAAAGACTTATTTTTTAGCATTGATATGACTCTCTTAAACACTTCTAAGACTTCATTGATCACTAAAACACTTATGTGTGCATCATGATTAAACACTTGAGTAGGTTTGATGAGCATCAATTTGCTTATAGTTCGAAAAGAATATTTTCCAAATCAGAACGGTCATTATACATGGTTCCATAACCAGACCACTGTGTATATCTTTCATTGTATTTTCAAGATTTATTCTCACATATTTTAATTGAAACCCTAATTAGTAGAGAAAGTGTTTGTTTGATTCTCAAGTTATCTTAGATTGAATTCTAAGCAACCTTCATTCTTGAAAAACTATAAATAGAGATGCTCTTTCAACTGGAAAATTCAATCCTTAACACTTTGTGTCCTAGTTGATAGCTAGAGTCGTCCTCTATGAACCTAAGTTTCCTCCGAGAAACATAATTAGGTTTACGACTAAAATACTTAGCTTTAGGGATTCATGAAGCCAGGTCCGACTATCTTTACCTTGATAGTTAGAGTATCATGATCATGCTTTTACAAGTATCGGGGTTCTCGTTATCTCTTTCAGGCAAAATAGATAGAATCGCAAAGTTCTCTTCGTCTAAGACTTGTAATTCCTCAAGATAGATATCTAAAAATTAATCTTAAGTGGTTTTTTGAAGATTATTCTTGACAGATGGTAAAAGATCCAGGCTTCTCATCTAAGTGAGTGTAAGTGTTCCGGATTGTGAGGTTTGCTAGCTTTGTCTATTGCAAATAGATTTCCAAGCCTTGATCTCGATCTATATGAAAATAAAATAGTCTTATCTGTTAGAGGCAGATTAGTATCAAAAGTCTTCACTGAGGTTGAAGCAACTCTTAGGCTATAAAGAACGTCAGCTAAGGGAATCAATTGCGTAGAACCTTGGAAGGTTCAAGAGATGTATTATGCGGGACTGTAACTGAATCTCTTGGAGGATGTATTCGGTCTCAACTGCATTTCAGTCCGAAATATGATTGTAGGTTAGTGTATGTAGCGGCTTAATATAGTTTGGTGTTCAAATCTGGACGAGGTCCCAGGGTTTTTCTGTAGTTGCGGTTTCCTCGTTAACAAAACTTCTGATGTCTTGTGTTATTCCTTTTCCGCATTATATTGTTTATCATTATAATATGATTTACGCAAGTAGTAAGTACTCAATCTTAGTAGATATGATTGTGATGGATTACGAGACTTATTTCTTGTAGAATTCGTATCTTGAAAGATAAATAACAAGTTTATTACTTGGCAGAGTTCCGATTAGAATATTTGGATACGACTAGATTGATCTTGGATATTGATTTTTGAGATTGTCCAAGTACTCTTCTTAACAATCAGATTTACAGACTTCTTTGTCTACATTACTGATTGAGAAGAGATAAAGATATAACTTTACATATATATTGTTAATGATTATTAAGTGATGTACTTGTAATTATATTAGGTTTTGTCCATACAAATTGCCGAACTAAAAAATTGGTGGGGTATTTGGTAACCCGCGTTTTCACATTTTATTATTTCATGACCCTACTTTAACTAGTCAAGTAGAAGATAAAAGTTTTGGATATGCCCCAAAACACGGTTCTTGTGGACTTTATTAGATCTCACCGGCTGCTCGGGCCTAAATTTATTAGTAACATGTTAAGTCTCTAGGGCCCATCAAAAGAAAAAGACTCTACCAATCAAGGAAAAAAGTAAGAAATAAAAACTAAAGTCTGAAGGAATCCTATGTCATTACAAAATGAAACCTACACATACCCTGTCACAGGGATGAACCCTTCCTTCTTTGCAACACAGCTATCAGCAAATCATTCCATAAGTCAATAGGCCCTGGCAAGCACCAATGAACACAATCGGTGAAAGACTTGCCATCGGAATACTGATCTTTCCAATGATGCCCAGGATGTCCATCTGGTCTCATTATCATCGCACTAGTTATATCCAAAATCTCAAACATCTTCCCATTTGTTGTGTTCTTGATTTTCTCAAATTCTTTCACTTGACGTCTTTTTATTTCCAGCTCCCATTCTGCATTATACGAATTAACCTGTTCTTCAGCGTATGGACGCGTTCTATTACATTTCCCTCCACTATTCCAAGACCCATACTCAAAATGCACAGGCGAAAATGTACGAAACACAGTAACTAAGCCCCTATTACACTCCTTACATTCACTAATGTGTTCAAGCGCAGTTCCGATGGCTTTTGCAATAGTGAATTGAGTTCCTAGATCAGGGATGTTTGGGTTATTGCACTCGGTACATCCTATCAGTCTACCGCCTTCATATAAGTAATTCATTCGGAGGAACCAGTGAGCAATAGAAATGATAGCATAATCTAGATTGGGTAATTTATCAGCCCAGTTAACATCAACCTTGTCGAGGTGCAAATCGAACACATTTGTCCTTGAACCATTCACAATTCCTTTATCTTCTGCAGCAACCAAGAACTTTGTCCAGTAGACCATGAGAGTGAAATCATGAGACGGAAAGTAAAATGTTCGGAACCGATCTTCAGAGTCCTTGTAGATATCTTTCGGAGTTTCTCCCTACATGATTTCGTGTTTCGTCTCATAGGTAAGTCTAATTAAGCAAAATAGGACACTAAAAACATTTGAATCACAACAATGGCAAAGACGACTTACTTGAGATAGGAGACATAGGAGTGACTCCATTTGATTCCGAGCAAGGGAATCGCCAATAAACGCTAACTTTTTACCGCGAACTAACGATAAAAATGTCTCAGGATTAAATCTTGGGAGCTCACATGCATCTGGTTTCCATCTCCAATTTATAAAATCTACATCTTTCCTTCCAAATTTTCCACAGTTCTTCGTGTCCGGTATCGTCGGACAGCTCCATTGTGAGTATAATGATCCGTTAGGTTCTGGTATCCATTGACCCTTAAACAAGTCACAGTACTTCACACCATCATCCTCTACCCCATAGACAAACCAAAAACTTAATCAGAACAAAAGTTAGACTACAAAACAAATACTACTAATCAGCTTAACATGTATATATAGTACTGTATACATACCCTTTTCGGGGTTGATATTCATGGCAGGAGTTTGATTAAGAGCACTCCGAGGAGCAGCACTGTTATTAACGAAAGGGAGCTTCTGCTTAGAGCTGAACCGACTAAAGGGGTTTGGAGAATCGAGAACAAAGACGGCGAAAAGCCAAGAAATACCTATTGCCCACGAGAAAAATAACACTAATCTCCATGCGTTTGCAGTATCACACATTTCTCTCTTCTCATTGTTGTTAGGAAGAATTTCAAAAGTTGCAGACTTCATGGTCTTTGGTAATGGATCAGAGGCTAGAGTTGGAGATCTAATTAGTTGAATATTGGTTTGGTTGGGTGTTCAGAATTAAAATATACATTAGTAGTCCGGTAATAGCGGGGCATGGAAATTATTTTTATATCATTTGGCTTTGGAAACTGAACACTGAACAGTTTTTTACTTTTGTCTACCGACAAATAACAAATTCCTGTTGAGCGAGAAGTGAGAATTACGAAAAGATGCATACACGAAATTTAACATCAGTATGGAAAAACAGATACATTAGCAATGAAATATGCAGTAAATCGGAAAGTTACATACGAAGCAAAAGCAACCAAGGCTATATCTGTAAAATAGGCAACCAAAGAATCTGGGGTCGAACCCCAGTGAACCCACGATTTCACATTTCTTTTTTCTTTTCTTTTTTCATTCTTTGTTTTCCTTCTTCTCTCATTCTCTCAAAAACGACGTCAAATTCGCAGAAATATCAATCGATCATTTCTTAACAGCAGCAGAAATGAATATCATCTTCAATCAACTGTTAGTCATAATCGATCTTCAATCATCTACTTATCGAGTTTAGGGTTTCGATTTCAGTGTCGATCTATGTAAGTCTTTCATAATCATCATCAGTTTTTTTGAAATTTTAGGGTTTCATCATCTGCTAATCTTTAGTGAAGAAACATTGGATTTCAATGATTGACGGAGATGAAGAACTCGATCGATTGTTTCTCTCTTCTTCGATCAGGTAGGCACATCTCTTAAAACTAAAATCGGTTTCCATTGTATTCTGTAATTCTAGGGTTCTATTAATTTAGGGCTTTTGTTCAATTTGTGTTCATCAGTGGTTTACAATGGCTTTATGTTCAATAATCACACTAATTGATATATAAATGTAGCATTTTCTTGGTTTTGTTTGATTTGAAACATTTTGATTATTTGAGAACATTAACATTTTTATCGGTTTTGATCCATAAAGTGTTCAATTTGATAGTGAGGGTGCAACATTGAGGTTACTTTGTGCTTTAAATAGTTGTTGAAATGACAAAATGGGAAGATAATGATAAGTTATTGCTGGAGTTTTTGCTGATGGTTGATGCTTGTTTAGAGCCTTGGTACGTAGTCAAGAAGCTCCGGATACACTACACGAAATCAGGGAATTTGTAACGTTGAAAAAATGTTAGTATCTATATATTGTAACGTCAAAAAAACGTTGGAAATGTGCCGTTATTATTAGTGTTACAATATTTTATCAACGGTTCATTTCGTTATAATAAAAATTTATTAAATAATAGTTTCATTTGTTGGAATAAATACACCAACGGTTATCTAGTCAGCACAAGATTTATCTGATGTCATTTTGTTGTAACGAATAGCCGTTATTGTGCATATCATAGCAGTTGCTTTGTAACAATTGATTATGAGATATTGTAACAACGACTTTGTGTGTAACGGTTGACTTATTGCCACATGTCCTTCCTTGTAACAGCTACAACAAGGATTTTAATCGTTGTTTAGTTGATTGTAACAGTTTGGATTTAATAGTTAGTAACGATTCGATTCGTAACAGCTGACTGTAACGTTTACCGTCTGCCACGTGTCTATCACTTATAACATATAGACTAACGGCTTTAGACGTTGACAATTCATTGTAACGGTAATGAATTTTCCAGGTGTGCTAATTACTAACAGATTTTATAACGCTGTTTGACGTTGGTAAAAAAAAGTTTTCAAAAAAAAAAAAAAAAAAGTTTTTTATCATTATAAATAAGCTCCCATAATTGGACCCTGCAATGCAATGCAATCCATTTCTGAAGCTACATGTATCTTCCTTTCCCTGGGAACTAGTGATCCTCAAGACGAATTGAGGATAGAATCCTATATTAGGAAGGATTCCTTGTTTAGGATAAATTCCTAGTTTAGGAAGGAGTATTGTTTTGAGCAAGATTCTAGTTTAGGTAATATACCTAGAAAGGGAATTAGTCCTACAAAAGGAAATAGATTCCTAAGAGGTTTGGGAAACCAAACCAAGCCTATAAATAGGGATGTTTAGCTCATAACTAAACACATCTAGTTATTGTGTTCTTGATATTGACGCACCTACAAATCTAAGCACAGAAAACCTAGAGAAAGCTTGGGACAAAACTTGTGCAAGCTTAGCAAAACAGTTAAGGTTGATCCACCTGTTTAGAGAAGATTGTGAGCGTAACAAAGAGAGAATTGTTATTATTTTCTTGTTCATAATCTAGAGAAGATATTTTTCTTCGAATTACTACTTGTGTTCTGTTTTCTAAGTTTCTCGTCTATTATTATTCTGAATTCCGCCTTTATAGTAATAGCTACCAAGGTATAGAAATCAACACGTATCAAGTTGGCATCACGAGCAAGGTTAGTTTTTTTAGGGTAAATCCCTGTGGTTTATGGTTTTCACTAGATCTCTCTACATAAAGCTTGGTGAGGTACTCGAGAAGTTGGAAGACGTTAAGAAAACAAGGGGATAAAGGATGACAAGGTCGATGGTGATCCTAAGGAAGGCGAACCACAAACTATGGAAGAAAAGGTGGCTACATTGCAAACAGACATGAAGTCAATTCAAGTTACCCTTCAGGAGCTGAGTGAATGTATTCGTTCTCACACAACCAAGCCTGAGACGAAGAAAAATATTACACCTTCGCCTGAAGCTTCGGAAAAAGATGATTCGGAAGAAGACGATTCAGAAGAAGAAGAGGATGAGGATGAAAAAAAAGAAGAAAAGCGAGCTTCTTAAAAGTTCCAAACATCATGGTAAGAATTTGAAAATTTATTTTCGTGTTGATATTCCACTTTACGACGGGAGTGTCGATGTAGAAAAATTGGATGATTGGATTGAACGTCTAGAGACGTATTTATCTTTCTTTGAATATGGTTCAAAGGGAAAAGATAGCTTTCAAGCATTGAAGCTACAAAAGCATGCTCTAACCTCGGTGGAAGGCTTATCAAAGACAAAACCTAGGTAAAGGAGTATTGTCGTGGAAAAGATTCAAGGCGCTTGTAAGGAAACTTGATTTTATCCAGGTTGGCTACCTTGAGGAGAGATGGTTCAAGTGGTACAACTTGAAGCAGACATACAACCAAACCGTATAAGAATATACTTCGGAATTTCAGATTCAAGCTATGATTTTGGATTTAGACTTGGGAGATTATGTTATCTATATGAAATATATTTCCGGGTTCCATGAGTATATACAAAAGAAGTTGAAGATGTTGTCGGTGGATACTATCTCCGAAGCAAGCATAAAAGCTAATGCCATCGAAGGCAGGATGAACAAAACTGATGTTGAGGGAAACGTCAAGGGAAAGTCTGGAAGTTTCGTCGCTAAAGGAGATGAAAGGAGCAAAGAGAAAGGGAAGTCTAAAGACCAAGAAGGTTTAGTTTGTAATCATTTCAAACAAACAGGGCATGTTGTTGTTAAGTGTTGGATGAAGTATCCTAATCTAAAACAAAAAGGGTTGCAGAAGAAAGAAGCCATGATGGCAACACTAGTCGCATAAGCTCCAAAAGAAGTCAAAGGACTAACAGAATCTAATCAAAAGCTCTCTCTAATGGCAGGAGGCGTAGAAGAACTTATGGAGGACGATCCTAGGGAACAACTCTTCACGGTTAAGATGCGGGTTAAGAAAACACTAATAGATGTTGTTATTGACCCGGGAAGTCAGAAGAATTTACTTTCATATTCTTTGGTACAGAAGTTGGGTTTGAAAACTTTCAAACATTCGAAACCCTATCCTTTAGGGTGGCTTCAAAAGGAAGGTGGTCTACAGGTTGCAGAGCAGTGCACGTTCAAGTTTTCTTTTGATAATTCATACATTGACGAGGTTACATGCGACGTGGTTCCATTAGATGTTTGTCAAGTTGTACTTGGTAGTCCTTACTTGTGGGATCGAGATGCAGTTTTACATAGGATGGAGCAAAAGTATACCTTTACCAAAGATGGGAAAGCTTTTGTAATATGAGATATTAACTCTCCTCTTGAGGGAGCAAGCTTGATTACAGCCACTCAGGTTAAGCGGTTGGTGAATGCTAGTACGAAATTCATTCTCCTTGTGATCCGTTATCTTGATGAGAAGCCGAGTAGAGTTAGTTTGGAATACATTACCAAACAACAACAAGATGACCTAAGAAGGTTAAGTATGTTTGAACCACCATTACTAGATGATGATGGAGATGACAAGATGATCATTCCACATGTGGAAGACTTGTGGTTTGATAGAAAGGAATCACTCGAAGAAGATTGCATTATGGAGCGAAGAGCGATAAAGACACGCCAGGAAGAGAATGAGACTTTCCTAAGTAGATGTCAAGGTCAAGTTCCTAGCAAGGAGAGATGGTTCAGCAGGGTGAAAGGAACTCACGAGTTGCCTAACCTACAAATATAACTTTCACAGGAGTTCAAGTTCTTGAGGGAGGGCGCATGATACATGTGTATCTTCCTTTCCCTGGGAACTAGTGATCCTCAAGACGAATTGAGAATAGAATCCTATATTAGGAAGGATTCCTTGTTTAGGAAGGAGTATTGCTTTGAGCAGTATTCCTAGTTTAGGTAATATACCTAGAAAGGGAATTAGTCCTACAAAAGGAAATAGATTCCTAAGAGGTTTGGGAAACCAAACCAAGCCTATAAATATGGATGTTTAGCTCATAACTAAACACATCTAGTTAGTGTGTTCTTGATATTGACGTACCTACAGAAATCTAGGCACATAAAACCTAGAGAAAACTTGGGACAATACTTGTGCAAGCTTAGCAAACAGTTTAAGGTTAATCCACTGTTTAGAGAAGATTGTGAGCGTAACAAAGAGAGAATTGTAATCGTTTTCTTGTTCATAATCTAGAGAAGATATTTTTCTTCGAATTACTACTTGTGTTCTGCTTTCAAATTTTCTCGTCTATTATTATTCTGAATTCCGCCTTTATAGTAATAGCTACCAAGGTATAGAGATCAACAAGTATCACTGCAATACAATTACTTTCTGAAGCTGCATTGCAATTCATTTCTGAACCTGCAATACTGAATCTTAAACCCATAACTCAATCTCATTCCGCAGTAAATACATTATCATTCTAGCAGCACAAGGAATTCATTTCATTCAATTATTCTGGAATTCAATCTCATTCCACAATACATACATTCTCATTCTAGCAGCACAAGGAATTTATTCATTCAATTATTCTGGATTACATACTCCTCAATCATTCACATACGTAAGTATATACGAGTATCATATTTACATTGAAAGAACTGATTAAGCCTAAAAAAAATACATGGTTCCCTATATGGTTATAATCAAATGAGAAGGGTTGTGTTTTTTCAGCAGATTCTAAATATAAGCAAGTGTTGTTCTGCATTATATATACCCTGGCTGGAAAAAGTTGTTCATCCGCCAAAAGAAGTCGTCCATTCACATCATAGTAGCCTTAACCAGCTCTTGCCATCAATTCCAATATCTTAACAAAACAATAAATGAAACATAAACCAAAATTAGAAACAGATCTCATCGGAGAAAAAGATTCATTCAATAATTTGGGCATTTCGTTTTACATGATCATTATGGATGTGATACTTATGCAAACAATAAAATTAGTGACAATCAAATTAGGAACAATGTTCGCATGAGAGACAAAGAATCATTCAATTACATGTGCATTGTCATTTTGGATTTCACACATTTTCATTGTTGAATACCATTCAGTCATAATAATTTGAACATTGACAACCGAAGTATCAAAAGTTTATATTTATTTGACTGAATTGTAACTGGCAATTCATATACACGGTTCATATGAAAAAGTCTGAAAAGTTGTACTCCCTCCGTTACTTTTTAATAGGCTGGTTTCTATAAATAAATGTTACAAAAAAATAGGCTGGTTTCCTAATTGGGAAAGTCAAATGTTAGTTTAGTTTTTAGGGACCACTTTTCTCTTAACTTCTTTTGATGACAAGTGTCATGGGGACCATTTCACTTTACTTCTTTTGTTGACAAGTGTCATGGGGACCATTTCAATTCACTTCTTTTGTTGACAAGTGTCATGAGGACCACTTTCAATGATTAGTTTTCTAAATTTCCTTAATTTTTTCAAAAAACCAAACCAGCCTATTAAAAAGTAACGGAGGGAGTAGTAAGAGTTTACTCACCGTAATAATTAGAGATGAGAATGTGTTACTTCTCAGTTTTCCTACTTCCACAGCTTCGCAAGACCAACATTGTCTAATATCTTCTAACTTGTCCACATGTCAAGGTATTCTTGCACATCAACCGTTCTAATTATATTTCTCTATCAATGTCCTGCAACGCAATACAAGGGCAGGGATAAACTTAATTCAAGAATCTTGATCTTGGTTACAAGTTCATCGCTCGCTTGTACAGCTTTGCAAGGCCAACACGGTCTTCAGGTGTTTGCATCAGTGAATCCTAAAAAAGCAAAGAGAATGGTTGTATGAATCAACCAAATTTTTCATTTAGTGGAGACCATAATAATGATAAGTAATGCACATAACTTTAGTGTGTTAAGAGTTTACTTACCAACTGGAATTAAGTAGGTTGCTTGTCAGGCTTGTTGCATCATCAATCTCCATAAGGTAAGCATTTTTTGTGCCAAGAGAAACAACGCATATACATCGAGTATTTGGAAAAGTAATATGTCTCTACAAATACTCAATGTGGTGAGTTGTTTCTTCTGCCATAAAAATGAACATCTTGATCTTTGTTGTTGTATACCTAACTCCGCAACCAAATTTTCATCAAGTGAAAGAGACCATAATAATGATAAGTAATGCAAAAAACTCTAATGTGTTAAGAGTTTACTCACCAACTAGAATTAAGTAGGGTTACTTGTCTGGTATTAACCATCGATCTCCATAAGGTGATCTTGATTTGTGCCAAAATAAACAACTCACCTACATCGGGTTTACGGAAAATTAAGATATATAGTAATATGTTTTCTCTACGAAAACTCGTTGTGGTGAGTTATTTGTTCTGGCATAAAAATGAATATCTTGTTCTTTCGTTGTTGTATACCTCTCCTACAAGACATGTTCAAGAGCTCGGAATAAAATCATTTGAAGCAACTTCATTTATTTCAGCTCTTGAATAGCCTTGCAGAACAGGACAAATGATCTCTTATCTTGTTCTTCATTGGTACTGCCACACTAACACATCTCCAACTTCAAGTCTTCCAATCAATGAGTCCTCAGAAAACAATAAGAGAATGGTAGTAAGTGAGTATTTCAGTTAGGATAAAATAATGACAAGGGAAACTAATTATCATAAGAGTTTAGTCACCACTGGAATTAGAGAGGAAAACGTAGTAGTTGTCAGGTTAGCTGCATCGATCTCCTTCATTTACAGCAAACCTAATGACTAATAAGTATCCACTCTGAAAAATCTATGGTGGTATGTTGCACCTGTTGGAAGGAGTCATGTAAAACATATATTTGAAGAGATCATAATAGGTAAGTAAAAAAACCTGAGATAAAAAAGGAAACATGCACCTTCACATCAACAGTGTCTCATATAACGGCTATGTGAGCACATCTCTAGGTACCTCAAAACTACCACATCTCTTATCTTGGTGTACACTGGTCCTGCAAGGCTATGTAAGTGGTGGCAAAAATACATTACAATATATGCACTTGTTAACTATGAATTTTTGCCACACTTACACAACTTCAAGTCGCATCAATGAATCTTGGCAAAACAAAGGGAAGGGTAGTAAGAATCAACCAATTTTCATCAAGGGAAAGAGACCATAATAATGATAAGTAATGCAAGAAACTCTAATGTGTTAAGAGTTTACTCACCAACCGGAATTAAAGAGGTTACTTGTCAGGTTTGCGTCATCGATCTCAATAAGGTGAGCTTGATTTGTGCCAAAATAAAAAACACACCTACACAGAGTTCACGGAAAATTAAGATATACAATAATATGTTTTCTCTACGAGAACTCTCAGTGGTGAGTTGTTTCTTCTGGCATAAAAATGAATATCTTGTTCTTTTGTTGTTGTAAACCTGCATCAGCATCGTGTTCATGGGAATGACTAGAATCCTAAACGAATGATATAACTCATATCCATGTAGGTGTATACTAATCCTGCAAGGCTCTCTAAGTGCTGGAATAAATTCATTTTGACAAAGTTGATTTTGTCTAATAATGAATTTATTCAAACGCTTAAACAAATTTACAGGACCAATACTGTCCATATAGGAAACGTGACAACAAACCGCATACAGAACAAGAGGGAAATAGAATTCTGTGCTGGGTGTTGTATCTTTAGGCATAAAAATGAATTTCCAGTGCTTTTGTGGTTGTATGCCAATCCTGCAATTCATGTTCAACAACTTGGAATCAAATCATTTATAGAAACTTCATTGTTGAATAGATCGTAATAGGTGACAAAACTAACCTGCGATTAAAAAGAAAACCTGCAACAACATCGTGTTCATAGGAATAGCTAGAATCATAGACGAAAGATACAAATCATATCGATGTGGGTGTATACTAACCCTGCAAGGCTCTCGAAGGGCTGGAATAAATTCATTTTTACAAAGATTTTGTCGAATAATGAATTTATTCAAACGCTTAAACAGATTTACAGGACCAATAATGTCCATATAGGAACCGTAACAACAAACCGCATACAGAACAAAAGGGAAATATATTACAACGAAACAACCATAAATCTAGAGCAGCAATATGATGAATGAGATTACAGTTGAATAAACCTTATTTGGGTTGTAATCTATTGAAAGAGATTACAACATCCAAGAGAAAAAAGAATGTAAAGCAGTAAACATCAGCATATAAAGAATATATATTAGAACAAACTATTGAAAGATAATGCAAACCACTAAAAATCAGTAAACCTTAAATGTGAAGCAGAAATCTATTGAAAGACATTACAAATGGATGCTAAGCAGTAAATAGTATGGATGTTAAGCAGTAAACAACAACACCAACAAAAACAAAAAAATCGAAAATATATATCTTGTTAAAATCTATTGAGATTACAACCAGTAAAAACCTAATTTTAAAGGGAAAAGTACAAATCTAAAACATACCAGTGATCTTCATACAGATCTATTAAACAAATTGAAACCCTAAAGGAGAAAAATAAACAATTTTGATAAATCTATTCGTAGCTAAAAGGCAAAAAGAAAACACCTTGAGATTGAATGAGATACAGTGAAAGATGCGAGTAAAGAGGTATCAGAGTTCTTCGTCTCACTCTTTAGAGTTGAATGAATATGGAAAAAGGGTCTGAGTTCTTCGTCTCACTCTTTTAATAAAACAGGAGGAGAGTTGAAATTATTGAGTCAGAGGAGGGAAATGAAATTTGAGAGGGAAATCAGATAGGGTTTCAAAATTGTGAGGGAATGGATATCAAAAAGAGTTATTAGATTGGGAAAGTGAG
Organism: Papaver armeniacum; assembly: GCA_023531295.1. Taxonomy (NCBI): domain Eukaryota; kingdom Viridiplantae; phylum Streptophyta; class Magnoliopsida; order Ranunculales; family Papaveraceae; genus Papaver; species Papaver armeniacum. The sequence goes on along the minus strand of JAJJWW010001449.1, from coordinate 115,815 downwards.
GGGGAAACGAAATTTGAGAGCCAAAAGTTTCAGACAAGAGAGATGAGTACAATAATTGAGGAGAGATTTGCTTTTTCTCTCAAAATATCTAGGTCCGAGGCGTCCGGTTCGAGGTAAAGTTGGTCAAATTTGTGGTCAAGGTGGTCAAATTTGTGGTCAAAAACATAATCGGAAACAAAACGAGGCATATACAGACCCAATGATCTCTTCCAGGTTAGGTTTGAGAAGTTAAATATCAGATTGGATGGATCTGAATGGATTACGCAACCTATTATGGAACTCGGCTTGCAAGATTACCATATACGGGACCCAATGTTCTCGTCCGGTGAGGTTTTGATGTCAAATAACAGATTGGATGGATCCCGAGTGGATTACGCAACCTATTATGGAACCCAACTCACTTTGAGGTTGCAAGATTACCATATACCATATACAGACCCAATGTTCTCCTCCAGGTGAGGTTATTGATGTCAAATAATAGATTGGATAGATCCTAAGTGGATTATGCAACCTATTATGGAACTCGGCTTGCAAGATTACCATATACAGACCCAATGTTCTCGTCCAGGTGAGGTTTGAGAAGTCAAATATCAGATTCGATGAAACTGCAACCTATTATTGAACTTAGGTTGCAAGATTACGATATACAGACCCAGTGTTCTCGTCCAGGTGAGGTTTGAGTTGTAAAATATCAGATTCGATGGATCTTGAGTGGATTCTGCAACTTATTATAAAACTCGGGTTGGCAAGATTACCATATACAGACCCAATGTTCTCTTCCAGGTTAGGTTTGAGAAGTCAAATATCAGATTGGATGAATCCTGAGTGGATTCTGCAACCTATTATGAAACTCAGCTTGCAAGATTACCATATACAGACCCAATGTTCTCGTCCAGGTTAGGTTTGAGAAGCTAAATATCAGATTGGATGGATCCTGAATGGATTTTGCACCCTATTATGGAACTCAGCTTGCAAGATTACCATATACAGACCCAATGTTCTCGTCCAGGTGAGGTTTTTGATGTCAAATAACAGATTGGATGGATCTTGAGTGGATTCTGCAACCTATTATGAAACCCAGCTTGCAAGATTACCATATACAAACCCAATGTTCTCGTCCAGATGAGGTTTTTGATGTCAAATAACATATTGGATGGATCCTGAGTGGATTCTGCAACCTATTATGGAACTCGGCTTGCAAGATTACCATATACAGATCCAATGTTCTCGTCCAGGTGAGGTTTGAGAAGTCAAATATCAGATTCGATGAAACTGCAACCTATTATTGAACTCAGGTTGCAAGATTACGATATACATACCCAGTGTTCTCGTCCAGGTGAGGTTTGAGTTGTCAAATATCAGATTTGATGGATCTTGAGTGGATTCTACAACCTATTATAAAACTCGGGTTCGCAAGATTACCATATACAGACCCAATGTTCTCTTCCAGGTTAGGTTTAAGAAGTCAAATATCAGATTGGATGGATCCTGAGTGGATTATGCAACCTATTATGAAACTCAGCTTGTAAGATTACCATATACAGACCCAATGTTCTCGTCCAGGTGAGGTTTGAGAAGTCAAATATCAGATTCGATGAAACTGCAACCTATTATTGAACTTAGGTTGCAAGATTACCATATACAGACTCAGTGTTCTCGTCCAGGTGAGGTTTGATGTAGCGCCTCCTAAGCTAGTAGCTGACTAATCCAAGAGATTAACTAAATAAAGAGGTACTAAGGATCTAAATCATATACCTGAACATTTAATTAAGAAATCTGCTACAAAACTTAACCCAAATACTAGCCCCTTTCTGAAATATGTATATACAAAAACTCCTCTCAAATGATACATATACAATAGTCATTCGATTTTCCAATAGAATATACATCATAATAAACACAACCGGAGTTAACCAACTAACGAACACCACTCCTCGAAGCTTTCGCTGCACAACTCTTATCTGTCTCTGAAACTGGAAGTGGGAATGGGTGAGCACATCATCCCTAAAATGGGTGCCCAGTAGAAATAACATTTAACTTTCCAGTAATCCCTGGAATGATCTGGAAAACATTACATGTTTTTCCTAAACATTAAAAGACAACCAATATACAAAAATAAACAATCATGTATATGGAACTAACTCCTTCGTCAAACAATGTATAATATTTGTGCAACCACACTCAATAATAATATTGCGGTGTATCGCCCTAGCCATTGCATAAAAGCTGAAAGTAAGTAGGTATAAAAGAAGGAGCAGTATCCTATATCCAGCAGATGGAAAATCTTATTTTCCAAGCATTCAAATGGAAATTCTTATTTCCCAAACAATTCATAGAGACAAACAAAGCATTACCGCTCCTTTCCAAACCATGGAAAGATTAAAGGAATCAACAGAACTTTCATAATTTAAATTAAATAATGCATTGAAGGCACAACCAGATAATGCATGAATTTGATAAACATAAACTCTTGTAAAAGAAAACAACAATAATCACAAAAGAGATAAATGTAAATTCCCACATCTTTTGATGACAAGCCACGCCTACCTCGAGATCCACGATCCACTGGTTCATCCTTTGAATCGATCGTTGTTAATAACTAACTGTTAATCACACAAGCACTCTAAGAATCTAGCCAAAATGGCTCACACAAGAATCATACAAGTCTATTTAACGGTTCTAGGCCCATTTATGGTTCTACACCTTTTTATTATCTATCTTTAACATATCTAAGGTTTACTAATTCAATTAGGTTGGTTCTATAGTCCATTAACTAAGTCTTATGAATATCTACAACTCTGTAGAAGAAATCAAAGGCTAATTCAGACCATAAAGGGTCCAAACACCAAATTAGGGAAACTATTCCTCGACTCATAAGCCCAAGTCTACTAACCATCCCATTAACATAAGGTCCAGTCCATCTGAGTCAACAAACAGTCTCTAACAGTCAAAATGGTCATGGGTAGTCAACTAACGGTCAACATCTATGGTTAAGTCAAAGTCCAAGTCTAAAGTGAAAGGTCTGGTCAACTGGTCCAAGTCCAACTCAGGTCAACATAGTCAAGGTTCACTAAGTCACTCTGAGACAAACCGATTCAACTTAGATTAATATGGTCAACTCGACTCGGTCAGATTAACTGAGTCAGCTAAATAAACTGAATCAGACTGAATAAGTTCAGTCAAGCTGGCCAAAGGTTCTTCTCACACAGCTGCAACTTTAACTTACAATTGTAACTCAAGTTTAACTTCAATCTAATAAAGCATCAATTCAATCATTCAAATACTTCAAATTTCAATTACAATTACAAATTATGCCTACTGCAATTGCAGTTCCAAGCTTTCACGGGAAACACCAACTACAACTCCAACTCTAAACAACATCAACAACAACATTCATCCATCCTAACTCTCTTAACATCTCCAAGATCATGCTCTTACCAAACCATCATCACCTGCAACTTCAATCGAACAACAACCCTTTTAATCTTGATTTACTAACAACTCAGTAAACCTCTCAGTTCCTTACGAACTCAAAATCCAATTAGAAACCCTAACTTCTAATTCTCTCCAGCTTATCATTTCTTCTCATTTTCTCGGCAAACCATTAACTACACTAGCATCAACAATCAACTCTTAACGTTTCTCTTAAGTTTCTGATCTCAAACTCACAAAATCCTCTCTTAGAATCACCGACTGTGAAGAACAGAAAGAAGAGAAGCAGAAAGAAGAAGAAAAGAGAAAGTGAAAGTCTTCTCTCGACACGTTTTGGTGATAAGGCCAACGACCCATGATAAAAGGCACCCACGCAAACGTTAAGGGCAGCTAGGTCGGTTAATCTGCAAAATAACTATTTCTCCCTTTAAACAAAACTGATAATATCGTCTTCATCTGATATTCGAATGACACGTTCGAGTAGTCCATTTCGCGTAACTTTTCGAGATCTATCCAGCGGTACTAGTTTCGTATCTAGTTCGTTGTTAGATTAATTCCTATTAATTAACGTTCGCGTTAAACTAATCGAGTTATTATCGGCTAAGACGTCTCTTGACTATCGCTAGACCAGTGAAATAGTGTTGACGAGCTTGAGGGTCTTTACATTCTCCCCACCTTATACATTTTCGTCCTCGAAAATCAAACCATCCTTCTTGTCTTCAAAACTCCCCACCTTAAAGAATAATCTTATCTCTTGTTTAAGCGCAAAAACAACATGAAACGAAGCACAAACCTATATGGCTTTCTACAACTAAAATTTGTGGCTCTAGGTTCAAAAGACTAGTTTATGTTTCAATAAGTTACTGGTTCTAATTACGAGCGAAAATACTCTATAATATAGTCTCTAAGTAAAATTTTGGATCTATCAGTTCACTAATAGAAGCAAGTCTCCCTTCTATGTCTAGTGATACAAGAATGAAGTTGCCCTGTCTAGGTTCGCAGCGCCTGACAATGCCTACCTACGTAGCAAGTATCACAGGAACACACAAGAATTACCAACCTCACTATTCCCCAGTGTTGGATTAACTAAGTATTACTTTATTAAGATTAATTAGTTTCTAACTTTTATCGTAACTGGCGTGACTTAAAATTTTACTTCATAAAATATGTATTATTCACAACATTTTTAAACAATTTAATCATCAAAATTTATTTTACTTTATTTTTATTTATTATGACTATTGTTTATTCGTTTTATCAATATAAGTAATCCAATTTTGATTTCACGTCAATTTATAATATCTGATATTTTTAACTTTGTTGTAATACCATATATAATTTTTTTTCCCAAATATTATTTATTATAAATTTGTTAATGGTCTAATTACTCGAATTCTATTATCCATTGTGTTATTATTCTCATTATTCTTAAGTTGATAGTCCATTTGGTCCACTAAGCCTTAATCTACTAAAGATAGTTTTACATCACGTAAGGATTGATATAACAGATTTTTATTTATTTATCTTGAATCTGTATACTATATCTTGTTAAAGATTAGCGTTGGTAACTTAATATGGCTTAAGTTTGAGTCTGCATAAAATTATAATATATCTTAATAGTCTTTAGATTTTACTATTAACAATAAGTATCTTCTTCTTTTTTTGATGTTAAATAATAATAGATTAATTAACTGAAACCAGTACATTGTCTTGGATCAATTGGTTTGCAATGATATTAGGTGGAGTATCAAGCCAAACTTTGGTGACTCTAAACTTCCTGTTGAATTTGGCTAACTCATCAGCAGGTTTATTGTAATCTCTAGGAATATAACGACATAACCGAAAGGGAATAAACTTAAGATAGTCTAAAGCATCTATTAGAATTATTTCATTTTCCCACGCTATAACTGGCTTTGCTGAGTTGATGTAGCTTTTAATTGCCTGTAGATCAGTCTCGAAAACTACATGAGTATGTCACAAATTCCTTACTCCAACTGACAGCATCGAAAAATGCCAAGCATTCTGCATGTTCTGAATTGCTTACTCATGCAGAGCATCCCCTCCAAGTGCCTGCAGAATCACACAAAACAAGAAAAACCCCAGTTAGTCCAGTATTACTATCATAAGATGCATCACAGTTTATAACAAGATATGGAATTGGTGGTGGTTTCCACACAGGTTTTGGGGGAGAGCTAGTTTAGGTAGTAATACTGTGTAACTGATCTTGTGAGTTCAGTTTACTGGTGTATGTTGCAAAACTAATAGCTCTCCTAGCCACTGCCAAAGGTTCAGCCTTTTTGTTTTGAAAGTTAACTTCACATCGCTCATTCCATATGGTCTGAGACTGTCATTGCCATTATCAACCAATCTGGAGAAGAATTTGTTGCTAGTTTTGGTTCACCCATCCTTCAAAAATTGTAGCTGCAGTATTGTGCATTACTTGTAAAATAGCAGACCCACCCGACACTTGCATCCAAACAGTTCTGGAGAATGAGCATAAAAACAAGACATGAGTGATAATTTCTTCATGTTGTCCATAAAATGCACAATCACGGTTTATGTGCCTTCAATTTCTTGACAACCTTTCCTTAGTAGGTAGAATGTCAGTTAAGCATTTCCACCAGAAATGTTTAACTCTTGGCCATATCTTTATTCGCCAAAATTATTTCCAGCTCAGATTTGTACCTTCAATCTTCAGCGAAACTTGCAGAGTACCCGGACTATCTTCATAGTTTGTTATAGGCTGATTTCAGCGTGAAGTTACCATTTCTTGTTAGATTCCATATGAGTTTATCAGCAGCATTTGAAATCCGCATATTGAGAATCAAAATTGCAGTTGCAGGTTCAAATAGATGCATAACCATTGAGACATTCCAATCCTTTCTGTTATTTAGCATCAACTCTTGGACAAAGATATAGTTCTCATTGTCATTAATGCCTTGTTTTGGATATGGTAGAATATTCAGACCTATTATCCAAACATCCAGCTAAATCTTTACTTTATCTCCTCTACCAACTCTCCATCTGCTATGCTCTTTAATGAATGGAATTTTCTTATGCAGACCTTTCCAGACCCACGAGCAGTTTTGCTTTATAGGGGAATGAAGCATACTACTGGCTGGGAAATACTTTGCACCTATGGCTTTGACCCATTGCGCCTCAGAGTTAGTACACATCCTCCATGATGATCTTATACGAAGAGCTTTGTTTAACAGCTTCAGATTCTTGAATCCCTGCCCCCTAAGTCTTTGTGTAATCCCAGTTTTTTCCAAGAAGTAATATAGGTACCTTTCTTCTCAGTGAATCCCCACCAGAATTTTCGTTGTAGAGAATCGATTTGGTTGATTGTTTCCGTAGGTATTTGTAGACAATTCATCGAATAAGAGGGAATAGTGTTTGTTACTGTATTGATCATTACTGACTTACTGCATTGCGACATTGAGTCTCCATTCCATGTTGAAAGTCTTCCTTTGACCCTTTCAACTAGTTTAGCAAAGCTGTTTGTGGGTGAAAATGGTTTATGCTGATTTCGGTAATTTCGGGTGTGTGGATGAGAAACGAATTTAAACCCTAAACAATTTACTGCAAGGGAGTACTTTAGATTCGAGAGATCAATTTGTACAAGTCCAGCCTAAACCAAGAAATGGCCGTTCTAATTCTTTGCGGTCATAAAGTGGGGAGAATGGGTTGGTTTTGGGGAGGGAAGCAAGGAAAGTGATGAGACCGAGAATAGTTGATTACGGAAGAGTAGTTGTGTTACGACTTGTATCGAGAAAGTGGGAAGCTAACGTATGAAAAGATAGCAAACGTTTTTTACGAGTGGTGTATGCTCTGACCAACTGTTGTTCGATGGAAATAGGTAAGACCTATTTATACAAGTCGAAGTGAAACGTACGCTGGTATCATTAAGGAATGGAAAAAAAGGTGAGTAAATGGGAGGAGGTGGTAACAGTTAACGCATGGAATTGATGTTCCGTAAAACCGTTAACGCATGGAATTGATGTTCCATAAAACCGTTAACGCATGGAATTGATGTCCCATAAAACCGTTAACGCGTGGAATTGATGTCCCATAAAAGAGCGTTTCACCATTAACTCCCTGTATTTACTAACTGGTAGGCTGGTAAGAGTGTCTCGCCTACGTGTTAAAAATCAGCAAGTGCATGCGTGCCTATTGGAGGCGGGGCAAGTACGGTCGAATCCACGGGAAATGGAGTTGTTTGTAGAGTTGATCTTAAGCTTCACTAAGCGATTTTCTATGGAAATAGCACAAAATAGTTTGGTTGTCGATACGACAATTTGGAATTGTGACAGTGCTTCTAAGATAGCAATTATAGATTGTAAACAGGTTGTTGAATTACTAGGATGGTTGATTCCACCACCTGACCCTAAGCTAAGGCAATATCTAGTCGATTTATGCTCTTGATTCCTTTCAGGGAAGGATAAAATGGAATGTGTATTATCTATTCTTGCTAACTCACCCCTAGTATTAGATGTCTTCTTACAAACATCTAATCACAGGTAAATTAATCTCAACTAGGTAATTCACTCTTCCTAAGACATTAAAGCACACCAAGAACACAAATTTGAACAAGAATTAACTCATCATGGGATTAAGGGTTTCCTCTACACCCTAGTAAGGTGAATTAGAACATCATGCAAGCATAATTAAAATTCAATTACAAAATAAAAACCCTAAAATTGACTGTCTTCTCTCTCATGAAGAACACTCAAATATATACCTCCCAATTGCTCTAAAGTGCAATTAATGAGAACCTGACACTGCTCCTCTTCGATTTCGTCTCCGAAACTCCATTAATGCTCACAGGTGAAAACCCTAGTTTCAACTATCTCAACCCTAGATTCTAAGGTATGGGAGAAGGTACTGGTGGAGATAGGTAGAACTAGGGGTGGCGGAGCAGCGGCGCTCTTGGCGCTGATGGTGCTGCAGTGTCGGGGAAAGGAGATGGTGGTGGTGATGTTGGCTCTGCCGTGGTCGGAGAAGAATGGGATGGGTTTTCTCTGAAACCTGTCGGGGAAGGAGAAAGAGAAGAGAAAGAGAAATGGGTGTTTGGTCGATGGGTAAGGGAGTTGATGGTTTCGTTGTGAGGCGAGAGCAAACAAGAGATGATGCGTAGGGTGGAGCGACCGTTGGATGCGAGAAGATAGATTGAATCTCAATGGCTCGGGGTGAATCGGGTTGTGGACTCGGGTTATGGGCCGGGTCTTGGATAGCTCGAGCCCATGTCTTGTAAATGGGTTGCTACTTGTTGGGTTGCAAGCCCGGTGCGCCGGGCTTTGGCTTTACTCCACGACGCTTGCCTCCAATTTTACGCTCTTTTGGCTCCTTAATTTCTCCAAGCTCTATTTATTACCTAAAAACACAAAATTAATTAGTACAAGTATTTATTCTTGAAAACAGAAAAAATACGAGAATTTGGGATAATATCGATTTACGAGCACAAAAGATGAGTTAAATGCCAATAAAAAGGTGTAGAAATATGCAATATTTGGCACTCATCACTAACCGCCTCATCCTTATGACGGGCGTAGTGTACGCAAGTCAGAGACCGCCAAACCAATACCCAAAGAGGATCCCCATGCTTTGTGATATGTGTTGATGTCTCGAATGTTTTTTGTAGAAAACATGTAGTATATTGTTGTTTCTGGCAAGTCGAGCTTGGGAGACTTGCTAGATTGGTGACCTTCGACGGTCGAGATTTTGCATCTTAAGAGGAAAGGTAGTCGTTGATCGTCGCACGCTTTCGTTTGTTGGTGGTCGCATAGGTAATGCCAGCATAGTGGCGCGGCTAAGTTGGCATGCCATTGGCAAGGCATGGTGGTGAGGCTAGGTTGGCGTGACCAAACTAGGGTTTTGGGTCAAAGGTTACCATGTGTTGTCTGGTAACCTTGGACGGCTAGGATTTGCTCATGGGATTAAAGGGCGGCCGTTGATTGTCGCACGCCTTCGTTTTTGGTAGTCGCGTAGGGAAGGACAAAGATGGTGGCACGTCTAGGTTGGCATGCCGTTGGCATGGAAAGGTTTGGCGTGGCCAAACTTAGGTTTTCGGGCCAAAGGTTACCATGCGTTGTCTGGTAACCTTGGATAGCTAGGATTTGCTCCGGGATTGAAAGGGGACCGTTGATTGTCGCACGCCTTCGTTTTGGTAGTCACGTAGGGAAGGCCGGCATGGTGGCGCGCAAGGTTGGCATTTCGTTGGCATGGCATGGTTTGGCGTGGCCAAACTTAGGTTTCAGGCCAAAGGTTACCATGCGTTGTCTGGTAACCTTAGATGGCTAGGATTTGCTCCTCGGGATTGAAGGGGGACCATTGATTGTCACACACCTTCGTTTTGGTAGCCGCGTAGGGAAGGCCGAGAATGGTGGCGCGGCTAGGTTGGCATGCCGTTGGCATGGCCAAACTTAGGTTTTCGGGCCAAAGGTTACCATGCGTTGTCTGGTAACCTTGGATGGCTAGGATTTGCTCCTGGGATTGAAGGGGGACCGTTGATTATCGCACGCCTTCGTTTTGGTAGTTGCGTAGGGAAGGCCAGCATGGTGGCGTGGCTAGGTGCATTTGTCATGGTGCGGTTTTGCTTGGCATGGTGGGGCCAAGGGTTTGGCATGCCGTTGGCACATGGCGCGACTAGCATGGCAAGGTGCGGTTTGGCTTGGCATGGTGGGGCCAAGGGTTTGGCATGCCGTGGGTGCATGGTGCGGCTAGCATGGCTAGGGCAAGGCAAGGTGCGGTTTGGCTCGGAATGTGGGGCCAAGGGTTTGGCGTGAATGGTTTGGCTTGGCATGGCGGGGCCAAGGGCTTGGCATGCCATGGGCGCATGGCTAGGGCCAAGGCAAGGTACGGTTTGGTTTGGCTTGGCATGGCGGGGCCAAGGGTTTGGTGTGAATGGTTTGGCTTGGCATGGCGGGGCCAAGGGCTTGGCATGCCATGGGCGCATGGTGCGGCCAGCATGGTTAGGGCCAAGGCAAGGTGCGGTTTGGCTTGGCATGGTGGGGCCAAGGGTTTAGCGTGATAAGTAGAGTTGTCGTTCACTCGGACTCGATGAAATTGATTTTATGATTTAATAAAGAAAAATAATAAAAATAAAGAAAATATACAATTTATTTCACAAGATGAAGAGATGGGCTGGGACTCAGGATTCGGCCAAACTCATAACAAAAGGTTCAAATATTAATTCTTTTAACAATTATCGCTCAACAAATAAAAACATAGACTCTTATTTTTGCCAAGATAGATTCTCAAAATATTGGTTATAAATCGTAAGCATGGGACATCAAACATTTAAGCAAGCATGACCCATCTAATAAAATAATAACTAATTTAATCAAATCATAATTCAATTTTTAATTAGTGCAAAAGTCATAAAAAGAATTAATTAAAATTACCCATGTATGAAATTCGTCTTCCTTCGTCGTCCCAGTAATGGGGTCTAGCTCATCATGTTGGAAACACGCTCAAAATATGATTTTATTGCTCAAAGGCGCTTACAAATGATGAAAAGGAGAGATATCAATTAAACCAGGAATTCGCAACGCATGAAAAGCGTTACAAACCACTGTTACAGAGATCGATAAATATTAATTGTTGTCGTTACTATTTCTTTAAGTCTCTGCCTCCAATATACGACCACACATGCGAGTCGTTAGCATCATTGAAGAACGACGGTCTTTGGCCATCTGTTCTTCGTGTTCTTCAGTTCAGAAAGTGAGAAACGATATTCTCTGCAACTCAATTTTTCTCTTCTCTGTGATGTTCCAAACTCGCCCCAAACTCTCCATCCTCTTCATATCGACCCCAGCAACTATTTAAACACTTTTGGAGCAAGAATAACTCCTCATTAATCCCAAAATATCCGGCAGTAAATGGAGAATATTTTCACGGGATTGTTTCCTATAATTTCTTCTACACACGCCTGACAAAGAAAACTCTCCTTTTTCATCTCTCACACGCTCCATTCAAAGGTACAAATTCCTCCAAACTTGAGCAAAGGCACGTCTCAAACTCACAAACGATTCATGGTATCCCGTGAATATTTCCATCCACCCTGTTTTGCTCCAACACGAGTTATCTAGCCAAAGTTGGACGACTAATCGACCCATAGCACGCCTGTTACGCTTAGTTGAGTCATCCCATGAAATTTTAGCTATTGAATCGCATTATAACCCCTCCAAAATCCGATCGATTAATCTGCCAGGGAGGAAACTTGTTTTCCCGCCAAAAATGAAATTCAAAATGTTGAAGATGGGTGCGATGGATAAATGGTCTATATATAGCCGTGGGTGCCCCTTAGCAAAAGTGAGGGTCCGTATAGCAATTGTCCTCCGGGGGCTCAAAAAGCACTTTTCGAGCAACTTTTTCCGCACAAGTGTATTTCTCCAAAAACACCTACACAAACATACAAAACACCATAATAAGGACAAACACGAGTACCAACAATACGAAATATTGAGGACAAATTAGACACATAAATGCGTCCATCAAATACCCCCAAACTTATTATTTGCTAGTCCTCGAGCAAATTTATTCTAGAAAATAAAAATCATTTGAACCCCTAGGTGGCCCTAGTGGCGAGTGTTGTCCCCTGGAGGGTTTACCGTGAGGTGTACCCACAAAACCTTTACTCCAGGACCTAGCTATTTACGCAGAACCTTGGAAGGCACTAAAGAATCTCCTTGGTTGGCATACAATCATTGAGTATAGGAGGAAGTACCATGATGCGAAATTCCAATTGTTGTACACGAGTTTGCACTCAAGCATACTAAAATTCATATAAAGTGACAGAGCTCTACTCAGATAGTTTCAGGACATCATAAACCGGAGTCAACCAATCACATGGATAGATTAAGAAGATGGATGTAGAAAAACGTGGATGATGTTGACTAAGGTGAACCTATCCTAATGGACTGAGATACTGGGCTGGACTAATATCAACACACCGGCATATACAAGGGAACCAAATGGTCGATAATCCTAACTCTAGGTCAACTCACCGGCATATACAAGGGTGCAGGTGATCGACTTTATTGTATTTATTTCGGTTGGTCTAATGGTCGTGTCTAATTTTTTTTTTTTTGCTCACCATTCTATTTCACCCTAGCAATGGTAAAAAGAAAAAGAAGTGATCAGATTCTTTTGATGTTTCCATCACGAGGATATGGCGAAACTACCATGTTTTCTTTTCTAACACCCGAACTCTGTGCTTTTATGAATAGACTCTTTAGATGTTTCCATCTAATCGTTGGTTCCTCAACTCCTACAACCAAGATGTTCCCATCCACTTAGATTAGTTAGTGCCAACCTTAAAAAGCATAAATTTCTAGTCTCTGGAGTTTATTTATTGCAACTAAAAAGTTTCTCCCATACCCCCAAACTTAAATCTAACATTATCCTCAATGTTCTAAAGATGAAATTAAAAGCATGAACAATGAGAAACTGTTACCACTTGAATAAAAGGAAAGATATTACCGTGTTGCAAGAGCATGGGTTACCTCCCAAAAAGTGCTAAGTTTAAAGTCTTGACCAGGACATTGGAAAGGATTAATCACCTCGAAGAATCATATAGCAATAAATGAATAATCGTGGGTCATCTGGATCAAAAAGTGCTACCCACAAAAAGAGGAGACTGCAACAGACCAGAAAGATATCCAACACACCCTTATATATTGTTTTGTTTAAGACAACTACATCTAGTTCTGGTTCGGGTTCAGGCTCTATAAAAGGGTCTAAATAAAAAGTTTTCATCGGCTGGATTTCCTCAAAGGCAGTATCCTGAAGATCGGGTTCTAGAGTCTGGAAATACTCAATTAAGAACTTAGAAGCACATAACAATAACCTGAATAATCGGGGATCCTCTAAGTCAATCGAGACTTGACTCACACAGATTGACTACAGTAGTGGTCATTCTTAAGCAAATGCGTCGACCCTAATATCCTAAAGTAATTAGGTTTAGTCTCAAAACTTAATAATTGACACATCTGAAACTTATACGTTCCCACAATTGGAAGGAAGGTTTTGGTGGAAAACAAAGTCAATCATGGTATCATAGCTTTGGGTTAACCACATCAACCGAGAGGATGGGTTTCTAATAACTGAACTTCTTTATGGACACAACTAGGTTCGGGAAAAAGTGTATGAAGATAATCTTTTAAAATGGTTGAGGCACATATGTCAAGTCCCAAGTTAGGGACTTTTCTAAGAGTTAAAGCACATGGAGAATGATAATCACCCCCAAACTTAGAGTTTTCGGTGTCTCTAGAAAGACTAGTCACAACTTCCTAATTTCAAGGTCATTTGATTCCTGAAAATGGTCAATTGATTCTTCTAAGTCGGTACATCCTCACTCATATCTACGAGTTCATTTTCTTTTTCTAAGTCTATTGTTTCTAAATCGCTAGACTCAAAATATACTCGTTCCTCTAAACCATCATTGGCTTCGTAATCAAAAGGAAATACTACATCGTCTAAAAACGGGGTATCTCTAGTCAAATCCTCATCCTTTTGAATAGGTGAATAATTATTAAAATTATTTGGATTTGAACTAGAAATATTATCATCATTAAGCTCAATTGGAGTAACAAATTCCGATCACTATGCCTACGATTTCAAATTCTTCATCAACACTATCCTCATCATAATCATCATTATAATAATATGAAAATGGTTGAACCTCATCTAGACAAGTAGTGTTACCAATTTTATCCTCGTCATCTTGATTATGTGAATAAAAATTATCCTTATTTTCAAGGGTGGTATTTGGAACACTATATTGGAATTTAAGACTATCTTGAGCAAATTTTTCCACAATCCTATTTGTACTCTCAGTAAATTGCTTGAGGGACTCTTCTAGAGATATCTTAGTTGATCGCTCTACTCTCTTCCGAAGCGGAGTATTATAATTCTCTTTCATAAATAAGTGAAACTTCTGTGTTGACTCATTGAAACTCTTGAGAGACTCTTCTAAAGAAATTGGAGGATCGTTTTGCTCGTAAGATTGATGCACGTGTGGATAGTAATTGGGCTCACCATGGTATGACCCATAACCTTCAAAAGATTGGCGTTCTAACCACTATTCACACTATGGTCATAAAAAGAGTAATGTCCATATTGTTCAGTTGGATAATCATTGTGTTGGCTGTTATAATACCAGTTTGACATCCTAACTGCAAGGGAATTCTACACAAACACAAACAAGGCTGACTCGACCCACAAAGAAACCTACGATTTCTAGCAAACAAAAAGCATGATGGCTCCACTTAGATTGTTTTCTAGACCAGCTTTTAATCCTTCGAAAGGGAATTCGTTACAACTGAGCAAACCCTCTGAATCAATCCGAGTTTAAGTAAGTTGAATAGAGGCGAGGAAGCCGTGTGGAGCTTTGATACCCAAGGCCTCACCGCATTACAAGGCGGCGCAGTCACGCATTCAACTCACAGAAACCATCATGAACTTCGAAGTATGCTTAATAGAGTAACCAAAATTTTATCGAACGACTTTCCTATTAAGCTCGTTACCCTATCGGTCTCGTTCTATTCAAAATTTTAGGCTTAGGTTCGTGTTTGGTTTCGTTTTCCTAAGGCGGGCAAGAAGAGAACGGTGATGAAATCCGAACCCTTATCTTGTATGGCCAGTCCTTTCCCTTTACTAGGAAATTAAAACAACCAGATTCAGTTCCTCGACATCTATTCACACGAAATCATCCAAGAAACCCGCCTGGGCCAGGGATTCGCGGGTGTTTAGAATTCTTACCTCCCGTTCCGAGACGGGGGATGAACCGTTGAAGTCGACTCGGGCCACGACTCCTATGTCGTGTACGAACCCGATGGGCTGAGGTGATATCGTAATCACCGTCCTTCCCTGTGCAGTTTATATTTAAATTACCCTCCCTTAGGGTTTAAAATTAATAATGTCCGATAGTCCAAAAATAAAGTCCAAAAATAATTACCTAATTACAGTTTCTAAAAAAAAAAAAAAAAAAAATTACACTATATACAAAATTTTCTTCTTCACTCCGTTCGGATCTCTCTTTTCTTTCCTATTTTGGCTTTGCTTTTCTTTTCAGCACTTTCTCTTTTTCTTTCGCTCCACTCCAAATCTGAAAGCAAACAGAAATACCAAAACGCGTAAAAATAACAAAAATAATAAAATAAAAATAAAACCTAAAAACAAATCTATACACAAGTCCGTATCGGCGGCGCCAAAAATTGATCGAATTTAGAATAGTGGTAAGTAGAGTTGTCGTTCACTCGGACTCGATGAAATTGATTTTAGGATTTAATAAAGAAAAATAATAAAAATAGAGAAAATATACAATTTATGTCACAAGATGAAGAGATGGGCTGGGACTCAGGATTCGGCCAAACTCATAACAAAAGGTTCAAATATTAATTCTTTTAACAATTATCGCTCAACAAATAAAAACATAGACTCTTATTTTTGCCAAGATAGATTCTCAAAATATTGGTTATAAATCGTAAGCATGGGACATCAAACATTTAAGCAAGCATGACTCATCTAATAAAATAATAACTAATTTAATCAAATCATAATTCAATTTTTAATTAGTGCAAAAGTCATAAAAAGAATTAATTAAAATTACCCATGTATGAAATTCGTCTTCCTCCATCGTCCCAGTAATGGGGTCTAGCTCATCATGTTGGAAACACGCTCAAAATATGATTTTATTGCTCAAAGGCGCTTACAAATGATGAAAAGGAGAGATATCAATTAAACCAGGAATTCGCAACGCATGAAAAGCGTTACAAGCCACTGTTACAGAGATCGATAAATATTAATTGTTGCTGTTACTATTTCTTTAAGTCTGCCTCCAATATACGACCCACACATGCGAGTCGTTAGCACTGTTGAAGAACGACGGTCTTTGGCCGTCTGTTCTTCGTGTTCTTCAGTTCTGCAGCAGCAGAAACGATATTCTCTGCAACTCAATTTTTCTCTTCTCTGTGATGTTCCAAACTCGCCCCAAACTCTCCATCCTCTTCATATCGACCCCAAAGAACTATTTAACACTTTTGGAGCAAGAATAACTCCTTATTAATCCCAAAATATCCTGGCAGAAATGGAGAATATTTTCACGGGATTGTTTCCTATAATTTCTTCTACACACGCCTGACAGCAGAAAACTCTCCTTTTTCATCTCTCACACGCTCCATTCAGTGTACAAATTCCTCCAAACTCGAGCAATGCACGTCTCAAACTCACAGCGATTCATGGTATCCCGTGAATATTTCCATCCACCCTGTTTTGCTCCAACACGAGTTATCTAGCCAAAGTTGGACGACGAATCGACCCATAGCACGCCTTTTACGCTTAGTTGAGTCATCCCATGAAATTTTAGCTATTGAATCGCATTATAACCCCTCCAAAATCCGATCGATTAATCTGCCAGGGAGGAAACTTGTTTTCCCGCCAACAATGAAATTCAAAATGTTGAAGATGGGTGCGATGGATAAATGGGCTATATATAGCCGTGGGTGCCCCTTAGCAAAAGTGAGGGTCCGTATAGCAATTGTCCTCCCGGGGTCCAAAAAGCACTTTTCGAGCAACTTTTTCCGCACAAGTGTATTTCTCCAAAAACACCTACACAAACATACAAAACACCATAATAAGGACAAAAACGAGTACCAACAATACGAAATATTGAGGACAAATTAGACACATAAATGCGTCCATCATGAATACCGTAGCAATGTTGACCGCCTCAATTACTGTGCGAAGTAGGTGTGCACGAGCATTGTTACTCCCTTCTTGCGAAAATCTAGCTTTTAGGGTTCCCCCCCCCCTTTTTTTTTTTTTTTTTTGGTGTGGCCGTGTGCATGGTTCCCGTGGTGAGGTGCGCCTACTTGACCTAAGGCGCGAATTTCCCACTACATAAAGTGGCGATGCGTAGTCCGTCGTCCCCATTTCTTCGCGTATGTGTAAAATGATTTTTGAACCAATTGGTTTGCGTCCGGATGGCTCCCATGCGTCCGATAAAATAATTTCCATGCACTTTTCGTAATAATTTCTCCTCGTATTGCTCCATTGTAGTTATCTCGGAGGACGAAAGCAAAACAGAAGAGAATTTTCGTTGGGATGTCAACAATTTCTGCCGTACCAAAGGATGTTGGTAATTCCAAGCCAAACGTGGCTGATGAATTCTTCACGATAGTTTCTACCAGAGAAGTCATCTTAAACATGCGCGATTCTTCCACCGGTCCTGAGAGTGAGGGAGGGGATCTGGTCGGTTCCGCCCGTAAATATAATACGGTTTTGTCTTCGAGGAGGAAAGAGTATTCCGCCTCTCTTATTGATTTCAAAATCTCTGTGAGTCCATTGCGTTCCTTTGATGAATGGATATAATTTATGTTAAGTCAAGATTGTGTAAGAGATAGTTTGACCAAGGCGTAAATCATTGATGTTGTCGCGGCTTCTGCATCACTTCAAATTAGGGAAGACATCCCGGGATTGGTTGCTTTCATCTTCAGGTGGTGTCCGGATACTCACACAGCCATATGCAGGTGGGGAGAAATGACTATATCCTTAGAAAGTGTGGCCATCTTGCTGAATCTTCCCATGACAGAAACCTTAACATCAAGTCGTCGATGATGAAGAAAAAATGCGTATCGCCCGGTTTGCGAAGTCGAAAGGGTTTGTTCGAAAAGAGAACGAGATGAAGTGTTTCTATATCTGGTGGATGTCTCAATGGTTTCCTGATGAGCTGGCACCGGATCAAAATAATAGTACACTCCATGTCGCGGCATTCTTGGCTCTTTGGTTGTCCCGGGATGTTTTCGATGATGGCTCTAGTAAAAGGAGATAAGGCCGGAACTCATCAATTTTGCTATAAGATTGGCGAAAGGAGTCGTTCTCCCAATTGGTGGCTTGTTTCTGTTCTCTGTACGCGCACTTGGATCATCCGGCTATGGACATGCGCGCTTCAAATGGTTACATGAAAGTGGACTCGTATGTTCACGTTGCTTTTCTCCGGGCGTGGTTATGGGAGCATTTTGAAAATACGCTCCTAAACCGTTGGCTTCACTCCCGCACCTTGGGGTGGCTCGAGAATACTTGCTGGTCGAATAGGCGTCCAAGAGCTGGCTCAAACTGGCTGATTTCCTCGATAATTCGTGGCGTTGTTAATTTTCGTCCATGGGCCCAGTGTGTACATCCATAGTCCAGGTTAATACTTTTGCTTCTGCTCCAAACATGTCTTTGCTTTCTGACGAAGGGAACCTGGGCGTCGGCGAGGTTGTATTCATGCAAAGTTGTACGTCTGGTTATATACCGTATTTCTTCCGAGGATCGTGTCAGGCAGTCTCTTACAATATTGATCGGGCAGCTCGGCATATGGGTTTCGACCAAGGGATCCCTCTCGTTCATCAGCTGGTAACTCCATAGGACTCACTTCCGGACGTTCTCGATGCTAATGTTCTCGTGCTGGGAAAAAGTCTCCCTTTCTTGCTTTCGGAACGAAATCCTTCGACTACTTCCAAGTATAACACGTTCTGGCAGAGTGAATTCCTTGTCATCCAGGAATTTGTGAAGCTCGTAGTGGAGAACACCCGTGGTAGGCCTTCTGCCGCGATTTTAGCAAAGCATCTATTGTTGAGGGATACTTCTTTAGCCAAAAGAAAATCCGTCGGTCCGGACGTGGACAGTCCCCAAGCGAAGGAGCGAAGGTCTAAAAATTGTGCAGGCGGTTTCCAGTCAGGTTCCGCAGCTCTACCGACTTTTAGTTCTTCCAATATGCTGGTACGTATAATTTAGTTAGATCGTGCATATCCTTGTTTTCCTTTCTGAGCATCCGCCTTTGCATCTCGTCCAGGGTTTCGGCAGCGTGAATGCCTTTACCAAGATTACAAGTTATCAGAAAACGACCCTTCCCGAGACGGAGGGTGGCGGTGCTGAGCCTGTCCACGGTGATGGAGAACCTAAGAAGGATGAAAGCTCGGAGTCCAGAGATGGCGAGAGTAGTTCTTCTGATAGTAGTGTTGAATCTTGCTCTAGTCGGCCTGAAAGCGAATCAGTGAGTCTTCTCCAGGTTCTTCTTTTTCCTTCTTTTTTTTTTTTTGAAGAGTGTCTAAGCTGCGATATCACAGAGCGAAGCCGGTTCTGAACTTGAGACGGAAACTTGTGAAGACACGACTTCGTCTCCAGCCGTGTCAGCCAAGCTTGATAGCTTTGAAACGGAGGCCGATCAATGCGGAAGCGTTGTTGTGACTCAGACAACGGAGATTTCTCATGTGAATGTTGGCGCAATTGTTGTTAGGAATCCTTTGCCAGTTACTGATGCAGTCGCAGGCGCCACCTTTGTTCCTCCATACCTGGTTCCTTATCCGGATCACGTGTTGATTGGGGGATTTAGCGTGCCAGCTAAACATGCGGCGTTATACACCAAGATATGGGAAAGCCACGGTCATATTTCCACGACCAAGAAAATAACTAGTTGATACGCGCTGGTCAAGCGTGTAGAGGAAGCCTTGTCTTCGATTGACGACATGTGTAACGTGACTGGTCACATGGTTTCTCGGGATGTAATTTCAAGCTGGAGGTTCCATCGCGATATGTGCATAGAGTTCGAGTTCAATGCTTCTTGGTTCGTCGAAGGTTTCTCCGAGGTTGAAAAGTTGCTGGCCCAAACAGTCGAAGGTCCTTCCGCAGACATGGTGAAGAAGCAGGAAGCGGAATTCAAAAAATTATGCAGGCAGCTGAAGTTGAAAAGGGTGGCTCTCCAGAGTACGAGGGAGGCCTTTGCTAAGAGGAGCAAGCCGCTGCTGGAAAACTTTCCTTGAATATATTTTTGTCTTTGGAACTTCTTATCTTTCAGTTTTTTTTTTTTTGAAAGGCAAATGAAACGCCTAGTTTATGGTTTTGATTTTCTGGATTTTTGGGTTGATAGACAAATGTCATCTCGAAGGTTTTTGGATTTTTCTTTTGGAATGAATTGTTTAGGAAATGAAATTATCTTGGTTATGACTGAAAGTGACGTGTGCATCCCAGGAAAAACCTGGAACCGTGTGTTGTAGATGACATGGGATGAAACATAACGTGACTATCGGTTTTTTCCATTCTCATGAAAACTTGAAATAGCAAACCACGTATCTTGTCTAGGTAAGACTTACTCGGTTTCTCGTGTCTCCGATGAAAAGGGAACCTTCCGGGTGTAATACCGGAATTTTATGAGAAGCGTTGCCGTGATTGTAGAAAGTCCCGGTCGTTCTCGAAGTTGCACGATAACCGAGTCGATTCTCGGGCGGATCGTTTGCTTCAATTTTCTCGGAAGTCCCCAGTCATCCCTTGTCGTGTCATGACCGATAATCAAGTCGTTCAGTAACCGATTCGTCGATCCTTGAGCGGATCGCCTTGCTTTTACCATCTTGATGTCCGGTCAAGCATGAGATCGATGGTCGAAGATTGACATTGAACCGAAAGATCAATCTCCCATCGTGGTCGCCAATTGTTTGTGGGTGAAAACGGTTTCTGCTCATTTCGGTAATTTCGGGTGTGTGGATGAGAAACAAATTTAAACCCTAAACAATATACTGCAAGGGAGTACTTTAGATTCGAGAGATCAATCTGTACAAGTCCGGCCTAAACCAATAAATGGCCGTTCCAAACTTGCTTCGGTCACAAAGTGAAGGAGAATGGGTTGGTTTTGGGGAGGGAAGCAAGGAAAGTGATGAGACCAGAATAGTTGATTCTGGAAGAGTAGTTGTGTTACCACTTGTATCAGAAAGTGGGAAGCTAACGTATGAAAAGCTAGCAAACATTTTCTGAGTGGTGTATGCTCTCGATCGAACTCGTTATTTGGTGGAAATAGGTAAGACCTATTTATACAAGTCGAAGTGAAACGTACTCTGGTCTCATTAAGGAATGGAAAAATGGGTGAGTAAATAGGAGGAGGTGGTAACAGTTAACGCATGGAATTGATGTTCCATAAAACCGTTAACGTATGGAATTGATGTCCCATAAAACCGTTAACGCATGGAATTGATGTCCCATAAAAGAGCATTTCACCATTAACTCCCTGTATTTACTAACCGCCTCATCCTTATGACACTTCCTTATGACGATCGTAGTGTACGCCGCACACTGTACACCGCCAAACCAATACCCAAAGAGGATCCCCCAGTTTGTGATATGTGTTGATGTCTCGAATGTTTTTTGTAGAAAACATATAGTTTATTGTTGTTGCCTGGCAAGTCGAGCTTGGGAGACTTGCTAGCTTGGTGACCTTCGACGGTCGAGATTTTGCATCTTAAGAGGAAAGGTAGCCGTTGATCGTCGCACGCTTTCGTTTGTTGGTGGCCGCATAGGGAAGGCCAGCATGGTGGTGCGGCTAGGTTGGCATGCCATTGGCATGGCATGGTGGTGCGGCTAGGTTGGCGTGACCAAACTAGGGTTTTGGGTCAAAGGTTACCATGTGTTGTCTGGTAACCTTGGACGGCTAGGATTTTCTCCTGGGATTGAAGGGCGACCGTTGATTGTCGCACGCCTTCGTTTTGGTAGCCGCGTAGGGAAGGCCAGCATGGTGGCGCGGCTAGGTTGGCATGCCGTTGTCATGGCATGGTTTGGCGTGGCCAAACTTAGGTTTTTGGGCCAAAGGTTACCATGCGTTGTCTGGTAACCTTGGATGGATAGGATTTGCTCCTGGGATTGAAGGGGGACCGTTGTCGCACGCCTTCGTTTTGGTAGCCGCGTAGGGAAGGCCAGCATGGTGGCGCAACTAAGTTAGAATGTCGTTGGCATGGCATGGTTTGGCGTGGACAAACTTAGGTTTTCGGGCCAAAGGTTACCATGAGTTGTCTGGTAACCTTGGATGGCTAGGATTTTCTCCCGGGATTGAAGGGGGGACCGTTGATTGTCGCACGCCTTCATTTTGGTAGCCGCGTAGGGAATGCCAGCATGGTGGCGCGGCTAGGTTGGCATGCCGTTGGCATGGCATGGTTTGGCGTGGCCAAACTTAGGTTTTCGGGCCAAAGGTTACCATGCGTTGTCTGGTAACCTTGGATGGCTAGGATTTGCTCCTGGGATTGAAGGGGGACCGTTGATTTTCGCACGCCTTCGTTTTGGTAGCCACGTAGGGAAGGCCAGCATGGTGGCGTGGCTAGGTGCGTTTGGCATGGTGTGGTTTAGCTTGGCATGGTGGGGCCAAGGGTTTGGCATGTTGTTGGAACATGGCGCGGCTAGCATGGCTAGGGCCAAGGCAAGGTGCGGTTTAGCTTGGCATGATGAGGCCAAGGGTTTGGCATGCCGTGGGCGCATGGTGCGGCTAGCATGGCTAGGGCCAAGGCAAGGTGCGGTTTGGCTCGGCATGTGGGGCCAAGGGTTTGGCGTGAATGGTTTGGCTTGGCATGGCGGGGCCAAGGGCTTGGCATTATATGGGCGCATGGTGCGGCCAACATGGCTAGGGCCAAGGTAAGGTGCGGTTTGGCTTGGCATGGTGGGGCCAAGGGTTTGGTGTGAATGGTTTGGCTTGGCATGGTGGGGCCAAGGGCTTGGCATGCTATGGGCGCCTGGTGCGGCCAGCATGGCTAGGGCCAAGGCAAGGTGCGGTTTGGCTTGGCATGGTGGGGCCAAGGGTTTGGCGTGAATGGATTGGCTTGGCATGGCGGGGCCAAGGACTTGGTATTCCATGGGCGCATGGTGCGGCTAGCATGGCTAGGGCCAAGGCAAGGTGCGGTTTGGCTTGGCATGTAGGGGCCAAGGGTTTGGCGTGAATGGTTTGGCTCGGCATGGCGGGGCAAAGGGCTTGGTATGCCATGGGCGCATGGTGCGGCTAGCATGGATAGGGCCAAGGCAAGGTGCGGTTTGGCTTGGCATGTGGGGCCAAGGGTTCGGAGTGACCAAGCTAGGTTTTTGGGACAAAGGTTACCATGTGTTGTCTAGTAACCTTGGACGGCTAGGATTTGCTCCTGTGATAGAAAGATGGCCGTTGATTGCTGCAGGCCTTTGTTTTGGCAACCAGTGTTGTGCATGGTGTGTAGGAACGGCAAGCCTGGTTGGCATGCCTTGGCGCGGTAGGTGTGGCTGGCACAGTTTTGCTATTGGCACAGGGGTGCGGCTAGCATGGTTGGCATGCCTTGGCGCGGTAGGTGTGGCTGGCACAGTTTTCCATTGGCACAGGGGTGCGGCTAGCATGGTTGGCATGCCTTGGCGCGGTGGGTGTGGCTGGCATGGTTTTACATTGGCACGGGGGTCCGGCTAGCATGGTTGGCATGCCTTGGCGCGGTAGGTGTGGTCTGGCACGGTTTGCCATTGGCACAGGTGTGGCTAGCATGGTTGGCATGCTTTGGCGCCAGAGGTGTGGTCGGCACTCTGTTTGCCATTGGCACATGTGGCATGGGAATTAGGGGTTTGGCCTATCGAAACCCTAATTAGTAATTAATTAGAAAAAAGGTACCCTGGTAATTTTTTCACAGACATATTAAAGGGTTCAATAAATGCGTTTAAGTCCTGTGACGTCACTGTCTGGCTAGGGTTTTACGACTTTAACCCTAAGCTAAAAACCACCATCAACAAAACATTCGGTTTTCTTTCTCCCAATTAGGAGTGGTATGCCCAAATACCGCTCATTTGATTTCATCTTTGGCACCTTCAGTCTTCGTGTAAGGAGTCCAAAATCTCTCAGGCATCCCAACACTACAATGAACGCTGATTTAGTGAAGTTTACTAATTGACCTGAGGCCACACCAAAATCTTCAATAATACTAAGAATGTTATTAACATTGTGAATGTCAGCGTTGATAAACAAGAGGCAGTCATCTGCGAAGAATAGATGGGAGAGTGAAGGTGCACTTGGAGCTAGTTTAATACCTTGAATCTTGTGATTTTGCTCTGCTTGTAGTAATAATTTTAAGCTCTGTTGTTTACTTTCAAATATAACTTTTAACTTGAAACTTGTGTATCTGATTTTGTTGTAAGCATAATCGACTAGTCTCAGACTCTCGATTCTTAATGAATGGATGGGCCGTTGGGTATAAAATAGCCCATGGATAATAGAGAGGTTATCGAGGCAGCTGTCGGAGAAGTCACTGAAGAATTTCTTTTAGTTCCTTCTAAATCATGTTTCAAAAAACTTGAGCCACAATGAAGGAAGACAATAGAAAGAGAGAATAAGTAATTACGAAAATACTAGACACCACTCTCTTGTTGATCGCCACTTTCACGCGTTCTCATGTGGCAAGTTGACGTGGCTAGTCTGGGATGAATTTTTCTTACACGTTAGCAATTAGCAGTCAATGGTAGTGAGCAGTGAAAGAGAAACCAAACAGAACTTAGCGTTTATCATCCATGTTCTTCTTAGATTTAGTTTCTTCAACCTCTTTTTTCTTTTCCTCAACAAAACCAAATCATTAATGGACAGAAAACAATATTACCAATATCTCATAAAACAAACTAGGGTTCTTTCGGGGGAAATTTTGATCGCGCAGCGCATGGTAGGTCTATAAAATAGTGTTTTCCTACGTGTTAAACCGCAAGTGCACGGTGTCTACAATGTAAAACAGGGCAAATACGGGTCGATCCCACAGAGAAATGGTGTGTGTAATATTGATCTAAAGCTTTACTCTACTGATTTCTAAGAAGTGACAGAGATGTTTTGGTATTGTGTCGATGCGACTGAATTGGAGTTGTAAACTAAAGTAGCAACAGGTTGTAACAAGATTGAAGAGAGTACTAGGGTGATTGAATCAACCCTCTAGTTCTAAGCTAAGGTAAGGCACTTTCTTATTATGTCTTGAACCTTCCCTTGAAGGCCTCGGATGGATTTTGGTTAACTAAATCACTAATTCTCCCTAGTATAGGATGTCTTCTTACAAGTACACCCTATCACAGATTATTTGGTTCATTAGCTAATTATTTATCCTAACACAGTTCAAGCACATCAAGAACAACATGAATACTGAATATCTTAGCATATACACTAGGGATTTCATCAACACCCCAACAATGTAATTTAGAACATAATTAAGATAATTAAAAATACAAACTATACTAAAGTTGGTGCTCTGGCTAGCCCAGGCATCCCCATTCACATACACAGTTCACCTCTATTTATACCTCCAAACCCTAATTCTCTCTAACTCTCCAATTCGACAATAAATGTAAACCCACTCACCATAACCGCTGAATCAGTGGTTCCCTTTGTAAAATTGGCTCTGCAACTCTATCAATTGATGTTCCCCTCACCGATGGTGAAACCCTAACCCTAGTTCTTCCTATCTCAGACTTAGCTTCTAGGGAAGAAGCTATGAGTGAGATAGAGAGCAAGTAGGGGGGTGAAGGTGGTGCGGCTGTTGTTGTAAGGGTAAGGAGATGATGGTGGTGGTGAGGTGGTTCTGCCATGGTATGGGTGAAGGAAGGGGGAAGGAGAGAAGGGGATGGCTTCTTTGAGTTTGTCGGGGGAGGAAGAAAGAGAAATGGAGAAGAGAAATGGTTTGGTCGATGAGGTGTAGGTATAGGGCAATTCGGTGTGGAGCGGGAGCATCAAGGTTTGATGAGGAGGTCTGTAGCACTGCTGGATCTAAGGAAACCGTGCGTGGCTGATGCGATGGACTGAGGGGATTTTGTCTGCTGAGCGGAGTAGCGAAGATTGATGAGATGGGTGGAGCGGCCGTCTGATGCGGAAGGGTGAGATCTCACGGCTCGGAAGGGATGGGCTCGGATCCTGGTCGGGTCTTGACTACTTTCAAGCCCATATCTTGTAAATGGGTTGCTACTTGTTGGGTTACAACCATGCGCCTTGGGCTTTGGCTTTATCCATAGACGCTCGTCTCCAATTTTCTTCTCTTTTGGCTCCTTAATTTCTCCGAGCTTTATTTACTACCTAAAAACACAAAATTAATTAGTACAAATATTTATTCTTGAAAACAAAGAAAATACGAGAATGCGGGATAATATCCGATTTTGAGCACAAAAGATGAGTTAAACGCCAATAAATAGATGTAGAAATATGCAATATTTGACACTCATCAAATACCCCAAAACCTGAATTTTACTTGTCCTCAAGTGAAACAGAAATTAAGAAATCCTAACTATACCCCTGTCGCAGGTCTCTCGAATGCATTTAGCGTATGCACTAAGCCTTTAAACCGCTAGGTGTCCCTAGTGGACGAGTTGCGTCTCGTGAGGGTTTACCGAGGTGTACCCACAAAACCTTCTCCAACTTCGAGTGTAAAAGAGTCTCAAGCATCCAAGGAGCTATGAGGACATAGAGTTTCTGCATGCTAGTAACACGGTTAGAACTACCAAAGAACGCATTCTCATCCTTAAGGGTTGAGCGAGAAATAACCATACCATATGAAAGAATTCGGATTCGATTGTGATCATAAGCTTCGACTTCGCCTCACCATTAGGGTTTTATGATAATTGCACTCAAAAAGATCGCTTTTTAGTCTCTCATGTGTGCAGGCAGGAATAAAGAGAGAAATCTCGCACACGTTGAATGTGAGAAGGATAACCTTCAAATAATTTCGGAGACTCCACGAGTTGTGGACAAAAAGAATCTTTTCGATGATCTCTAAGAAAGGAAATCAACCATTAGCAAGGATGGGAGTACTCACTTACCTTCTCACCCGATCTCGTAATTAATATCACTCTCTCGGCATTCATAGAAACGTCTTCAATCTTCGGTCTTCGGTCTTCAAATGTTGATGATGAACTTCTGAACTTCACAAAAACTTGACAAACATATTTTTTTTTTTTTTTTTTTTTTTTTTGAACATACATGAAATGAAAATAACCATAAAACAATAAAACTTGTATTGTCTTGATTTCATAAACTTCATTAATTTTCATCCTATTTTCTTTTCTTTTCTTTGTTGCACGTGAACCTTGGACTATTTCAACTTTTCTTCAAATATTCTGATGATGCTCCGCTTGCTTACTGTACGATGATGTGTTTCTATGAAAGTGTTGATGTTGTTGAGAGGGAGAGAGAGTGATGCTAACTGCAAATCGATATTTAGAATGAGTTTTCATCTTTAAACGTCACCCTCATGATTGACGGAATTAGCACTCAAGAGATCAAAAATAGTGCTGAAATTGGTGCGAAGTTGGGTAGCTCACCATTCAAATGAAGGTTGGTGCCTCGCTTGATGTAAAATGGGTAGTCTCCACTATGGGTGATCACAATTCTACTACCGAATATCTAAACAGCACCTAATTCGCTCTCCGGTATGGTTAAATCCAACTTTAACGCTCTAATCAACTAAGAAACCCGATTGTGTTCTCCAAGACTTCCAAGTTCTATTATTTCGGTCGGACTCTCTATGTAAACATAGCTAGAAGCATGTTAGTGACTCTAAAATCTCTAAGAGTTGGAGGTTTTTATGCAAGTATTTACAAATAGTTTTTTTTTTTTTTTTTTTTTTTTAAATAAAAGACTAAAAACTCTATATGCAAATGCACCCCAAACCTAAATCAAACATTGTCCTCAATGTTTCAACAGATAATAAACAGTCACATACCATGAGAACTATGTCGATAAGAGAAAAGGGAAGAGATTACTCTGATGTTGGCGGAGCAAGGTTAGAGCTTCATTAGTCAAGGCTAGAATCCAACATTCTCAGTGGAGATCATATCGGATTAGCACAATATATGCTCAAGAAGACTCAACCGATTCAAGAAAGAAAATTTAACAAGTCCTACTGGATTATATACAATGAAAATTCACCATACACCAACAATCTAAAGAGTTGAGGATCAACCCAAAAGAAAATATGTACAAACATCAACAGCCTTACACAAATATAACATGAGAATGCAAGTAAGGCTGCACAAGTGAACGAGTTACCCCCAAACCTAAACTTGTCAACAGATGTGTTTGTGAGCACAAAATCTTGCAAAATTAAAGGTACATCATGCACAAGGTCTAACTCAAAATGAGTTTTGCTAAGAACAATGACATATACATATTCCAACCGTGGCTCCTTAAAAGTGTTATACTTTGATGCAAAATAGTCCAAGAGGACTTGGGAAGCACAAAGCTCTAGGCCTAGATTAGGAACTCCTCGAATAGTTGGTTTAAACATTTTGTGACAAACTACATCCGTGGTTTGGTGAAGGAGTTTCAATCGTGACTTAGAGAAGAAGTAGGTACATCTAAGTCGTTTTCATGTATAAGATCATTTGCACCATTACACTCTTTCCTAAAGTCGAGACAAAGGTAAATCATGCTCACCGCATAGAACAATTCATCAATCTCCATGTCATAATCATCGGGAGGCAACATATTGTGACATGGGCGGGGAATCGACACAAAAATAATATCATGATCCATAAGAATATTAGTGTCAACGAGAAGATTCATCCTTTCTTAAGTCACAAACAAGTTGTGTAGCATGCTCATTTTCAAAGTGAACAAATGCTCGGACTCCAATTCAAAGCAAAGACAAGTATGAATATTAGAAGAAGCATCATTCATAGGGTTCACAGAAGAGACACTTAACGTCGCTGAACCCAAAGATTCCACTACATTTTCAAAGTACACATGCTCTTCATATTCATCATCATCATCATCATCATCATCATCATCATCATAACAAAAATGCATTTCCCTTTTCAAAGTTGTAGCATTTCTAGTGCACTCATTTACCTCTAGATTAGGTTCATGTTCAAAGGTCGATTGCATGAGTAGGAATAGAAACACTATTTTCAAAATTATCGGAGATAACAAACATCCTATCATGAACTTCCTTTCATTCTTCATTTTGTAATCGAGATAGATTCATTTGAATGTTCATAATGAGTCGCTCAATTGAAGGGGAGCCTTCACTAGTGGGTGTGCATGCCTCATATGAATGATCATTATATGGTTGTGCACAGGGTTCACTACATAAGGGAAACTCAGACATGTTGCTATATGGATGATCATGCAATGCATTCAATTCAAACCTAGCATGGTTTTGCTCTATAAGCATGAGGTTTTCTTCCACTGAGTGCATATACAGGTTCATTGGAGGATAGAATTGCTCATCCTCCCATGATGGTTGATGATACATGTGGTCATAATGATTAGGTATGTGTATTCAAGGTCGGGCCCCGAGAAGGTTCATAGTACTCCCTAAAATCACTATGGTCTCGGGGGATTCGTATTGTGGAGCATGCCCGTAAGCAAGCTCTCTGATGGATTTGCTTGCATCCCCAGTTGCAGACCAAAATCCTGACATGATCTAGCAACTCAATTTGAACTCAAAAAGAAGCATAGCTTAGCACACATCAAGCATGTATAACCAATGATGTCTCAAAACAGGGAAGCTAAACCCAAGTGATGCAAAGCCCAGTTGTTGTACGGCCCAGTTATGTGGCTTCAGTTTGGTTTATGTGCAGCTTTGGTTTATGTGGGCTTTGGTTTGTGTGGGCTTTGGTTTGGTTTATGCACATCCCAGGTTATGTGGGCTTTGGTTTGGTTTAAGTGGGCTTCAGGTTGGTTTAAGTGGGCTTCAGGTTGGTTTAAGTGGGCTTCAGCTGTTATGGGTATGCAGCCCAGCAGCTCAGCTTAGGTTGGCAGAAACAGAGCCCAGTGAGTTACAACTCACAAAATTAACACCCAATTTCTCAAAATTAAGCACAAAGAAGTGCTTGCTATTGGAGAGTTCACAACTTTGCTTGGCAAGTTTATGCACGGTGTGTAAGTCACAAGACAAAGACAGGTAATGTCTTTGGTTTTATGCACTGTGGAGGCACAACTCACAAAAATAACACAAAGACACAAAAGTTAAGCACAGGATGGCAGATGCACAAGAAAGACAGAATGCAAGGTGCACAAATTCAATATGTTGCAAGGGTTGGGTGATGCTATAAGCATAAATACTACAGCAAGCAACCAGTTCAGCTGAAAAAAAACATGCTTATATCATTCAAAACATTAAAGGTTCATTGAATCAACAAGACAGCATGTTACTCAAGTTCACAGATCATGTGCAAAGGTGCAGTCATGCAACAGTATGAACAGATGAGCAAAAGAAGATGAACTATTTTAGCTCTTTTACAAAGAGACTCACATGCCACAGAGTGTTAACATACTCAGTTTTCAGAGATTTATGCATAGTTTGGCTAATATTCAAGGGTTTGTGATCACAAAGACTACTTCGAACCAAGCTCTCATGGCAATTTGCCAATGCAGAAAAAGAATCAACAAATATGGCTATAATATCACAGGTATGCTATTCGGATGCAAAGGCAAACAACAAAGGCAGTTGATGTTCTTGGTTTTCACAGATTGTTGTATCAAAAATGGAAAGCGTATGGCTCACACAAGGTCATCAACAACTTTGGTTGACCTGAGTAGAGCATGCAAAGGGGTGCATCACAGCTTGGCTCAACAGGGGTTGATGGGTCAACTAGGTTAGTTGATATCAACCACCTTTCAAACTCAACAATGCAGGGATGGAGTCAGGCACGGGGCATGCGCTTCAACAGTCTCAGTTGATATCAACTATCACAGTTGACTTCACTTGGGTTTTCAGGGAGCTTGGCTATCTAAGTTTAAGCTCAACTCACTCAGCTAAAGGGGCTGGAGCTGAGCACAGATGCTGTTAAAGCTAAGAATTTTAATGCACAAATCACCCAAGAGCAAAAGATTTCAGTCCATACAATTTTGCTTCAAACGTCACAGAGTTATGCACACATTTCAGAGATTCCAGGGGTTGTATGGTTTAGCACTAGTTCAGGGTTTAGCACTACTGGCAATCAACAAACAACCAATTTGGGCTAGAGAGGCATACAAAGAGATGACACTTTAAACATGTAGAAATTATCATTCAGATAGCACAGGATTATGCACCCTTCCAGATATTGCAGGGTTGAGCAAGACTCATCAAAGTGACTGGCTTATCATGCAAAAGTACCAGGGCTGATGGTTTATCAGGTGAATAAGGCTTAGCATTCAACAAGTGAAAGTGACAGCGAGCTTGGCAGATGATAGCTGACACAGGGTTTCAAACAAAGTCAAGCATGCACAAGGTTACTCAAAAGCATACATTTCAAATTTTCAAAAATTGCTCAAGTGCCACCGAGATATGCAAACAATTAGTTCAAATGGAGACAATTATGGATGGTTGCCTAGCAGGTGACTACTGACCATGCAAGGGCAATACAGGTGGTTATATTGTGATGCTTAGGCAATTTTCAAAGTGATTTACGCTTTAGTTTTGATACAAAGCTCATAGATGTGATAACATATTCATGCATGCACCCATACAATTCAGCACAAAGTCATAGCATTCTCAACTAGCATGTGGGTAATTCAAATATCAAGGAACCACTCACATGACTATTGTAAATTGCAGGGGTTGCTCAGGGCTTTGCAAAACTCAAGTACTGCTCCTTTTTCTTCTCCTCCTTGGGCTTGCATAAAGAAGATAAAAAAGATAAAGTGCACCTTTAGCTCAACAAAGAGGTTTAGTTCTTCCAGGATGTGCGGCTTAAGGCAAAGATGATGAATATCAACACCGGCATAAGCCCGAGAGTATTTTGGACTCATTACAGGGGAGGTTGATTCAATATGCAACTATGGGTATGAGATGACTATAAGATGACTATACTACCACTATATGTTATGAGATGAGATGATTACACTAAGTTACTCTACATGGCAGAGATGCAAGTCAAGTAGCACCTACAAGATTCAAATGGCACAAATGATGGTTTAAGCAATTAATCGCAGGATGTGCAAATGCAATGAGTGGTGACAACAAGCCCTACAGACTTGAGCTCATGCTAAACCATATGCTAAATGAGATGCATAGATGAGTTGCAAGCTTAATAAGAAACACTAAGGGAATGCAGAAATGTACTTATGCAATTAAGAGAAACTAAACTGCATTGATATGATTAACAATATGCAATAGAAAATGCAGAAAAAGGAAACTACAACTAAATTACTCTAATACAAAAAGTGATATGCAATTAAGATGAGCGACTACAATGCAACAGATGGCAGTTATGATAACAAAGATAAGTTTAACTAAAAATGCAATGAACAGATGCAAAAATGTAAAAAGTTGCAGAAAAAGCTAAACTTCAGTTGAGTTATACTTACTACAAGGCTAAAAACAATAATACAAAGCAAATATGTACATAGGTAAGCTAGAATTCAGTGAAGCAAACAATAATCAACACAAAGACACGCTAAAGTCGGTGCTGCGCCAAAAACTTGGTAGGTCTTTAAAAGAGTGTTTTCCTACGTGTTAAACCGCAAGTGCACGGTGTCTACAATGTAAAACAGGCAAATACGGGTCGATCCCACAGAGAAATGGTGTGTGTAATATTGATCTAAAGCTTTACTCTACCGATTTCTAAGAAGTGACAGAGATGTTTTGGTATTGTGTCGATCTAATCGAATTGAAGTTGTAAACTAAAGTAGCAACAAAGTTGTAACAAGATTGAAGAGAGTACTAGGGTGATTGAATCAACCCTCTAGTTCTAAGCTAAGGTAAGGCAGTTTCTTATTATGTCTTGAACCTTCCATTGAAGGCCTCAGATGGATTTTGGTTAACTAAATCACTAATTCTCCCCTAGTATAGGATGTCTTCTTACAAGACACCCTATCACAGGATTATTTGGTTCATTAGCTAATTATTTATCCTAACACAAATTCAAGCACATCAAGAACAACATGAATACTGAATATCTTAGCATATACACTAGGGATTTCATCAACACCCCAAAGAATGTAATTTAGAACATAATTAAGATAATTAAAAATACAAACTATACTAAAAGTTGGTGCTCAGCTAGCCTGAGCATCCCCATTCACATACACAGTTCACTCTATTTATACCTCCAAACCCAAATTCTCTCTAACTCTCCAATTCGACAATAAATGTAAACCCACTCACCATAACCGCCGAATCGGTGGTTCCCTCTCAAAATTGGCTCTGCAACTCTATCAATTGATGTTCCCCTCACCAGTGCTGAAACCCTAACCCTAGTTCTTCCTATCTCAGACTTAGCTTCTAGGGAAGAAGCTATGAGTGAGATAGAGAACAAGTAGGGGGTGAAGGTGGTGCGGCTTTGTTGTCAGGGTAAGGAGATGATGGAGGTGGTGAGGTGGTTCTGTCATGGTATGGGTGAAGGAAGGGGGGAAGGAGAGAAAGGGATGGCTTCTCCGAGTTTGTCTGGGAGGAAGAAAGAGAAATGGAGAAGAGAAATGGTTTGGTCGATGAGGTGTAGGTATAGGGCAATTCGGTGTGGAGCGGAGCATCAAGGTTTGATGAGGAGGCTCAGCGGCCAGATTGGATCTAAGGAAACCGACGTGCGTGGGCGATGCGATGGACTGTAGGGGATTTTGCTTTGAGCAGGAGTAGCGAAGATTGATGAGATGGGTGGAGCACCGTCGGATGCGAAGGGTGAGATCTCACGGCTCGGAAGGGATGGGCTCCTGATCCGGCCGGGTCTTGACCGCTCAAGCCCATATCTTGTAAATGGGTTGCTACTTGTTGGGTTGCAACGATGCGCGCGGCTTTGGCTTGGCTGTTCCATAGACGCTCGTCTCAATTTTCTTCTCTTTGGCTCCTTAATTTCTCCGAGCTTTATTTACTACCTAAAAACACAAAATTAATTAGTACAAATATTTATTCTTGAAAACAAAGAAAATACAGAATCTGGGATAATATCTGATTTCTGAGCACAAAAGATGAGTTAAATGCCAATAAATAGATGTAGAAATATGCAATATTTGGCACTCATCAGCGCGCAATCAAAATTGAACGCGCGGCATTACAGCTGTTAGATTTCGGAGATGTGACATCAGCAAACATGAGAGTTAACTGGAGTTGAACAGCGGATTTTTTTTGAACTTCCGTATCTTTCCGGAAGATATTTCATATATCTTCTTTTTGGCGCTAAGGAAATTTTCAAATCTCAATCTTTTTTTTGAAACCTAAAGTTTTATTCTATCCATCCAAAATATAAACATGCGCTTGCAGAACTGATTCACAACAACGAAGGCTAAGTGTTTCATTTTGGTTCAGATATTGAAGAAATATATCATCTCGATATGGATGTAGCATGTAGAAGAAATATCTCCTTTTAATATTGACGTTGAAGAGGTAACCCTATCACATGCTTTGAATGTTGATAACAATGAATCACTCTCACCTGTAATTTCAGTGTCGTCTTCATTTAACGACAGTAATATCTTAAGTAGCTCAACTGTTCAACCAAATTCTTTGTATCAGATAAGAGATTCTGCCATGCCATCGACACCTTACTACTGTCCCCAACTTTGCTCCGAGGTATGCACTTAATTATCTTTCTAGACCTCTATGTAATATGGATTTTAACAACGTTCATAACACTTACATCATTCCTAGACCACAAAGGATGTAAGTATCATTTCCATCATGTTATGCTTTCGTATACAATTGCAAATAAAATGTGTGGTTCATAATCGTACGGTATATTTACTTAGGATCCAACTAAGATGGAAGATAAAGCATCCCATCGTGTGCAATCAAACGAGGTAAACATAGTTCAAAGGTGTGTCTCTGTATACTCTTGAATTTTTAATCCTCTTTGATGCATATATTTACATAGAATTAATCTTGTCTATTTCATTTTCTTCTTATTGTATGGCTTCCGTTGTATTGGTGTAGAGATTTTTAGCAATTTTGTCGCAACAACGTTATCCTGGTGAGGGGCAATTGCCTAACGTAGTTTCCTAACTATAGGAAAAACCATTTCCAGGTCGACACTATTCATAATTCCCTAATATAGTTTTCGTACGTTTTTCGGACATTTTTACCCTGTACTTTCAATTCGTATTTACAAAAAGGGTAGTGAATACCTTTTTTTTTAATACGAAAGAATTTCATTAAAGAAAGGGAGTTACAGATGTTTATCCTCATTGAGGCATAAAGATAACCAATGGGGAAAATTCACACTCCATTCTTCCTCACCAGCAAGATTTCTAGCATATTTTCCTATAAAATCTGCTACATGATTTGCATCTCTATGCACATAAGTGCAGGGCCAATCCTCAAAATCTACTAATAATTCCAAACAATCTAACACAATGTTTCTAGTTGTCCATTTTATTGAAAGTAAACTACCATTAATAGCTCTTATAACATTTGAGCAATCTCCCTCCAGGTGCAGCTTTCTAACACCCTTCCCTTTGGCCCATATTATTGCTCCCATAAGTGCTAGCGCTTCAGCTTGTTCAGGGTCTAATGTTTTTGAATGCCAGCATCTACCTCCATGACAGT
The DNA here is from genome assembly GCA_023531295.1 of Papaver armeniacum. NCBI lineage: Eukaryota > Viridiplantae > Streptophyta > Magnoliopsida > Ranunculales > Papaveraceae > Papaver > Papaver armeniacum. The sequence continues at coordinate 80,158 of JAJJWW010001449.1, read as the reverse complement.
CACCTGCAATATCACGCATAATCAGTCTACTGCCAGTATCTTTAGTTAACTCAAGGAATGAAGAATCAAAGTTAACTTTAGTAAAATCATTTTCAGGTTTTTTCCATCTCCTGTCATTCTCAGATACAACTAGAATGAGACTATTTTGTGCCAGCTTTAATGTGTACCAAGTAGAAATTTCAGACTGAATATTATAAGCAACTTGAGAATGAGTTAGTTGAATGTTATCAAAAACTTTCTTACATCTAGATTTCCAAATGTGCCACAAAACAAACCCATAAGACTCCATCATAGAAGCACTTATGTGTTGATTATTGTTAATCTTAAACATGTTAACAATCCAATAGGGTAGTGGATACCGGTACTTTTAATAATATTTTATTGTTTGAGTGTCCAGTTGACGTAGAGTGGACACTAGGTGGAATCCGGTTATTTCATAAATAAGTGAACAGTAAATCGACCGTTTAGCGGACTCCCGACCTTCAGAGTCTAGACGCTTGATAGATTTTTGAACTGGACACCCAATTAGCGAGAGTCTAGACACGGCATTGGTTGCCACATAGGCTCCACGTAGGCGCATCACCTGGAGATTTAAAACAACATGAGAACTTTGCTGTTTAGTCCAGAAAACCCGACCCGGGTTAATCTGTAGTCCAGCGGCAAAAAATAAATAACCGGAGGTCCAAAAAAGTTTTAAAAACTTAAAAGTACTTGTCTACCCTTCTTCATTCTTCTTCTCTCATCGCTTTTATCTACGGATGAAACTCCATCTTCCTCCTTCTCAATCAAGAATACCAACAAAGAAAATCATTTGTAAAAATCAATCAATCTTCACAAGAAAAACCAAAATCTACAATCAATCTTCTTCTCGCAAACCCTAACTTCATTTTCAAAGAACCCAACCTAATCTTCTTCAATCATCAACCCTAAAAATGGTTACCAAAAGGGAGGTTAAACGAACAATTAGAGAAGCAATTGTAGAAGAAACTCCTTCACCAAAGAAACCCGAAAGAAAACTGTTTGCCGATTCAAAGAACAACAAAAAACCAAAGAAAAACCCGCCGCAAATTCACCAACAACAAGAAGTACGATGAAATCTATTGAATCTGTTAATCCTTCACTAACAAAAATGAACGAAAAACGACAATACTCCTTCAATGAAGCAAAAAGGTAATAAATCAAATGTACCCTTGAAAAAAGTAAACATTTATTCAAAATCTTTAGACTACATACCAATATACAAAGTGTTGGTAGATTTATAGAATGTGGAAAATATGTTATGTTTCGTTGTGTTTGATATGAATATGTAGTGATTGCTCATACATGCAAGAGGTTGATGGCACAACCATACGATGTAACGCAGACCACTCGGTATAAGAAAATTTGTTATATCATTGTTGTGTTACTTGAATTACATATCAATATTACTCTTAAGTTCTCTTCCCTATTAGTAATTCTTAATTCTTAATTCTTAATGCTGATGCATATCAATATGTAGTGATTTCTTAGTGCTTAATGCTTAATTCTTGAACTTAATTATGTACCGATACGTCTTGTATAACCCTTAGTTTATGCTTGAAAAGTGTGATTTTTAGATGCAAAAGACATATCATTATGTCTTGTATAAACCACCGGTGATGCTTGAGTATGATCCTACAGCACATACTGATATGTACTTAAGGAAAAAGTAATTTTTAGATGCAGTACATACCATCGTGTATTGCAAAAATCCTAGTTTATGCTTACATATCTATATGTACTGGATAAACCCTTGTACCTAGATGCTTGAATACCAACAACAACAAAAACATGTTATATGTGTTTATGAAAATGAAAAGGATTTTATGTCTAGAGGACATAAAATGCGAAGCTTTACCAACTGTTTTCTAGGTTCGTAGGTCGTGGATTTTATGTCTAGAGGACCAATACATGAAAAGAAATGAGAAACATGGTCAATCTTGAAACATGATACGTTTTTTCACTTTAAATTATAATGCATCCCGTTGTTAAGTTGTGTTGTGTATATAGTGCATCCTCTCGATCCCGATATTGTATCTGCTTTGTTCCTCTCGATGATTCTTCGTAATTTTGATAATTCATTGCCTAAAATTTGTCTTTGGTTTATCATTATTACTCATATGATTTTGCTGATTTATGCAAGAGTTTATTCTTAAATTTCCGATTCATGTTATATCCGATAAATATAGGTTACTTTGTACTAGAGTTAAAAAGCTTGAGTACATATTGATACGAATATGTATTAGTGCAAATCAATATGTAGTGTTATCAAATAGATTACATATGTATTGTTGAAAGTACGTATGCGTCAAGTACATATCACCATGTTCTTGTTACTTTATTTTCTTATGTAATAACCTTGTTGATTATACAAAATGAGATGAAAAGAAAATCCATATGTACCGGTAAAAACCGCAGACATATTTCTTTTTAATTCCTATGATTCATTGCCTGAATCATTATTACTCACACCATTTTTGTTGATTGATACAAAGACATATCATTATGTACCGTATAAACCCCTATATGAGTGATATGTACTTGATGGGAGCAAGATACCTATATGTATTGCATCAATTTGTGCACTACATGTCAATGTATACCGTATATAAACCCTAGTATGAACAAATATGTACCATTATTATGATACCACAAAGAGATACCGATATGTACTTGGTTGAAAGCAAAGAACTATGATATGTACTTGTGTGAAAGCAGCACCGTATTTCCCTGTATCAGCAGAACTAGTTATCTATATAGATCGATCATTTTTTTATTTACGATAATATGAATTAGCAAGATTTTGTTTGATATTACATTGCTTTGTAATTTATATGTCGTTGTTTCTCTTTTCCCCACAGTCATCGATGATAAAACATATCGTATTTGGGATGCTATAGGTACTCACAGTTTAGTCCACAGATTTATCTTCCAAGACCTATTGATCTTGCAAATTTAGTGATTTTGTTTCTTCTTATCTTGACTTGTTTACTAGGTGCTCTTTTGCCAACTTGGGGGATTATGCTAACTCACCGCAGAAAAGAGCAATTGCTCCTCATCAAGCACTTTTTCCAGAGCCATCAATATTATGGTGTGCGTACAATGCCAACAGAACTGTTTTAGTCACCAGAAAAATTTTGAATCCATTTTATAAAAACTTTCCCTAAAGTAGATTTTAGTTGGAAGTAAGTATAGTTCGAATTTTAAAGTCTTATACCGTAAATGAAGTATGTTCATTTATCGAATCTATTATTTAAAAAAAAAAAAAAAAAACTTGTAATCGCTCTTTTAGATTCAATGCAAATGTCATGCTTTTATTTGCAGTTTTTTTTTCTTCTTAACCATTATTTGCAGTTTTTTTTTCTTCTTAACCATTATTTGCAGTGTTATATTGTCGTTCTATACTGTCACTATGAAGACTGAAAAAATAAGTAAGAAGCCTTGAATACTGCAGTACATATTTGCATGTAATGTAAAAATGACGCACATAAGAAAATTGGAACTTTATACTCGGAATTTTTTAGAAGGGACTACAAAAAATATATTATAAACTAGGTGTTGTTAACAATGATCAACGGTTTTCATTAAAAAAATCAAAAGATAATGCGGACAATGCAACATGGAAGAGGAGAAAAGGCGTAAAATTATCCCTTAAACGATGTCTTAGTCGGACCACCTGCAAAAGATCTCCTTTAACAACAACTAATAGGAAGAAAAGAAACAAAATGACGATTTGACTAAATATACATCCTCCCTTGAAACTTATCAAGTATTACAAGTTCAAGTCTATTAAGAATATGAAATAACGCTGGATGAGCCTTCTTTTGAAATGTGACGATCTCGTTTAGCATATTCTAGAGTTATATCTTATAAAGACAAATGTGGTTGCACAATTCACCGCCACGCAAAGCATGTGTTTCTCCGGAAGATGACACGCGTCAGGTGAATAGTATGACGGATGAGCAAGCTGGCAAGCCCGGCGTGTGATTTTCTCCGTGCAAACCTGGAGTGTGATATGTTGTCGTCAACAAAGTACCTAACCTGATGAAGATTGATTTTGAGAAATCTATAAATGAAAGAAACTTGTCATAAATTCATATAGAAATGAAAATTGCAAGACGTAGACACATGTACTGAAGAAAATAAGAATCAAAGCCTTGTACATATTAATATGTACTCAATTGAAAAAACAAAAACGGCATAATAGATTTATAAACTTAGAGGTCTTAGACAAAATGGATATTATTGTAGATGCACAACAAACATATTACTTTCATTATATCACATATGTATTGTTGGATAATGGAAAAATGAAAATTCGCTCGATGACTTTATTATGTCTCTCTACTATTCCTAGTGGAAAAATATTGTAACTACAATTAGTTTAGCAAGCTTGCAACCACTGAGCTCATCCATTTATGTAATAGATTTGATAGGATGTTCTTGTAAACATAATACTAATACGTTAAATATAAACAAAGATTTCAAATAATCGACTTACGGTGGGACAGACTCACGAATCGGAATGAATGTACACGAGGTTCATCTTAGGTACATATGCTTGAGTGCGCTATCTGCATTACCACAAAATTTATGAGTTACCCATCATTGGTCAAGAATTGCGAAGGATAAAACTCAACCAAACTGATTTTCCTTCATACTAAAAGCTGAAATATGATTTTCCTTCATACTATACCAACAGTTGAGTAACCATTAGGATCTTGATCCATTCCGTTAAATAAATTTCTTATTTATAGGGGCGCCGCCTCGACCCCCGTTAAGAAGTCTTAACTATATACTAGGTAAAAACCTAGTTTACTCTTGAATACGCACTTCACAAATCTAGTTATGTATGATTCGAAGCGGTACATATTGATATGTATTGAAGGATAAAGTGTATGATCCCACAAAGACATACCGATATGTACTAAAAAACGAAACTCATCCAACTACAATACATATTGATATGTACCAAGTGAAAACCCACTAAAAACGTAACTTAGCCAACTACAATACATATTGATATGTACCAAGTGAAACCCAGTATATACCGATATGTACTGAGTGAAACCCTAGTAGATTCATGAATGTATTATTTGATCAAAAAGACCTGATAATTCCCAAAAGTATGCTTCAATACTACCAGCTTTGGGGTTACATATTCAATGACAAAATTTGTAGTGCATTGTTACTGCAAATATCATTTAGGAACAGTAAGTTTTAGATATGTCTGGAGAACAGTATGAAGCTTACATAAAGGAATTTCTTGCTTCAACTTGATTGCAATCTCTTTTTCTTAAGTCCACAACCTAGATAAGATATCAAATTTTACAATTTTTAGTTTTTACCTGTTTCTTAATCAGTACACTTCTCAACAATCCTTAACTGATAAATTTCATTTCCCGAGGCAACAACTTTTCTTAACTCTCTTAGACAGCCTCCCATAAAAATAAATGAATATCATTATGATTATCATCAAAAATCAAATGGTTACTTACCCAAATCCGAGCAGCTTTGTTCTTGGGCAGTCAAGCTTAATTAAATCTCTTTTCATCCGCCTCAAACTCACTTCTCTTTTGTTCTTCAACAATTTTATTCAAATTATCACTAGTTTTCACCATACTTTGTTGTATGTAATTTAACCAATTTCAAATCAAAACAAAAAAAATCCCAAACACAAAACCTTTTCATTCAAAATCAATGTCGAAAAAAGACAATAATCACCATTTTTCACCATTGAAAATCACGATTTACAAAAGTCCAATCAACCGATTTGAACAATTTATAAAAAGAAGCCCTAGAAAATTTAAATTATAAGAAAAAAATTGAGAAGAAAACCTACACTAAAATCGGAACAAAGCAAATCAACTTACCAAATACATAGAAGTGAGTTTGAGTTCGCGTTATAAAACCATCTCTTCCTATGACTTTTCCGTATTGGATTAATTTGACGATTGATGAACTAGAAAGAATGAAGAAGAAAACTCACTCTCTCTCTGGTCTCTCTCTGTCTCTTTTAGATTATCGACAAAAGGTTAATTTTGGTATTTATAAAAACGTATTATAGAGTATAAAACATTTTTGGGCCGAGGAATGATTTTTGGTCCAAAAACATGTTTTGGGACCTACCCATTAAAAGTGTTTTAGGAATGGACTAGACATTAACTGGTCATGAAAAACCTGATTAACCAAGAATTCTAGAAACAACATAGACACATTTCATTGGATCCCACAAGTGAATTTGCAGGGGGCCCGGTTTAATGGACCCACCATGTGTCTAAGTTGTTTTTAAGTTGTCTAAAAGCTCGGTTCATTTAGAATTTTTGATAAATGGATCCCACCTAAGTGAATTTGCAGGGGGCCCGGTTTAATGGACCCATCATGTGTCTAAGTTATTTTTAAGTTGTCTAAAAGCTCGGTTCATTAGAATTTTTGATACTTCTGAATATACTTCTGCACCTCATTCTACCCTTCGACGATCACAGCACACCACCTCCTTCCCGATCTTCTTCCTAGAGTTCTTCCTCAAAATTTTGTTCTCCATGTTGTTGTGTTAATCATCATATCTAGGGTTTTAATCCATTCCTAATAACCTCACTTCATATACTTCAATCTCAATCTTCTTTCTTTATTCTTCTCACCATCACGATTTTAAGATTAGAATTTCGAAGTAATCATCCCCCTCTTTCATTCTTCTCCTCATTATCCTTCTCTGATAATCATGTGATTTCAATCTTTGTTTTTGAGATAAGAATTTTGAAAAAATTTGACAAAATTCTTAAAGCACATCTCCAAAAACTTGACCTAGCTTTCAGTTTACAGATCAACATACTTTCAAAACTGAATGAATTTTGTTCTCCTTAAGCAAGTTACAGTAGTTGCTGCATTTTATTCACATCTTAATTTCGTGTCAATAATCTATTCCTGTCAAATCCAGGGTTTTAAGTATGATATTCGTTTGATTTCTGGGTTTCTTGATGCTCTAGTTCAATTTGGGGATTTAAATTTACTTCAATTTTATGCCGTTAATGTTGGACAATTGATTGAAACTGGGTTTGCTTCTAATATGGAAGTGGGTTTTTGATTTGAAGTGGTTTAAGCATTTCAGGTACTGTTGAGATGGCTGGTGGTGAATCTGGTGAGATAGTCTTTCCCAGAGGTAAAGTAGAGTTATATTCTTAGCAAACTATGTATTCCAGGGGAAGGAGTCGACCTTCTTGGTCTAATTGTGACGATAACTGATTTATGTAGTGGGGTTATGTATGCTGGATCTCTAATTTTTAGTCTCCAATTCTTTGAATCTGCAATTTGTTAGTGATTTTGAGATGTTCATGCTTGTTAATGCAGCTTTTATGCCAAGAAACAGAACTGCTCAGTCCTGAATGGATTCTAGTTATTTATTGCAGGGGAACTTAGCAAGGTAAATTCAATCTCTGAATTCTGTTTAAGTTGCATATATTTCGTGTATTGTAGTTTTGAACCCTTTAGCAATCATAAGTTCTTAACTTGAAAGTGCTTTTTTATTTTGGTTGTGACTTGAAAGTGATTTTTGATGAGAGTATTTTCTTCTCAATTGTTGTTGAGCTAATTGTTCAGCCATTTTGTGTCATATGTTCAATATATTAAGCTTGAAGTTTATGGACTACGTGTAGAGGTACTTTCTGAAGCCTTTGTTGTTTGAGATTTTAGACTTGTAGCCAACAAAGCCAAATTGATGGTGTATTACCAATAAAAACTTAGACTGAAGGAGGTTATTAAGTGTTAGGAATGCATATAGATGTGCTATCTATGACTTTCTACATATTGGTAAATAAAAACTATGTTTTGATGCTTACTTCGCATAATGAGTTGGATGCGGGTGGTTAGTGGTATCTTGCCTGTTACCCTTGTTTCCAGATGGTACACGTACCTTGCTTGATGGTTACATCTTATGTTAGTATGCTGGTTGCAATTAGTCGATGATATTTTTCTGATTTGATGTACTATCTTTGGATTTTACATGAATTAGGTTCCTTTCCTGTCGTGCTAATTTAACCCATCTTAGAGAACGGCTCCATCTATTGTCAGATTTTGGATTTCACAATAGTAAAAAAAAAAAAAAAACACTAATGGATGTTGCTGTGCATATCACCATGGGTGACGTGGCTACCAGCTCATTTCTTGTCAGTATGTTTAACCCTTTGTGATGCTTAGGCATATTCTGAATTTTTAAGTGTAATCTATGATGGCTTAATACTAATACGCCATTAACTAAACTATATTTTGTAGGAGTTCGCTAGTTATCAACTACATATGCTTTACAAAATGGAGGATGTGTTTTTGCATATATTTTACTGGGGTTGGGGGTTGTTAGGCTATTGCATCTGTTAGGACTGTCTCGCTGCGAAAGTTGAGCTGCCAAGCTATTCTGACACTGCATACTGGCATTTGGGAAGAGATGACGATGCATATTTTAATCTCTGTAAACTGTAGGATTCTTTCATGGCGCTTGTTTCTTTTACCATTTCCATGGTCGATAATTTAAGGGGAGTGCTGAAAGGATTTAAGTTACGTATTTCATTGTTAAAACTTTTCTAGCTACATCCAATACTTTAATAGTGACTGCCATCTTAATTTCTTTTTTAACTCCATTCTTCTCCACCATTTACTTTTGTCAGTCTTTGGTTCATGTTGTTCCTCTTTATCACCATTTAATTTTAAGTAAATTCACCGAAGATGTTGATATGTTTTCTTTTACTGTTTATCAGATACCTCTTTATTACCATCAGCAAACTATCTGCGAAAGTATATATCGTTTTCATGTTTGAGGACCTATGGTAATGGCGATAAACCTGATAAAGAAATTCTGAATATGGTTGCAAAAACTACGTTGAAGACCCAGGTACATATCATTTGTATCTTTAGTTCCACTTGGCATCTTTCGCACCTTGTATGCTGTTACTTATGCTTTCCCTAATACACATCTTTTTTTTTTGTATCTGTACGAGTCAATGGAAGATCAGCTTAGTGAGATCATTGTTAATGGGGTCCGTACTCCTGCGCTTCTCAAGTTATGTTCGCTTTTATATTTGTTATTTATTCTTTGGTCTTTCTGCCCAGTTTCCCTGATAAACATCTCATTTTCTTGTAGTTTTCCTAATGGTCTAGCGTGCTGGAGCTTTTGAGGGACAGACAATATCATTGTTTCACCAGATTTTTTATAGCGTAAATCTCGACTCATATGCATAATTTTTGTTGTGACGGCTTATGGGATTGAAGAGGTTATCTGGGTCTCTTGCAGTAATTATGATATTGATTGGTGACCAAAACATAATTGTTTTTTTTATGTTTGTCGATGTTCCAGGTCTGACACAGTAAAATAGTCTGGAATCAAATAATCTGCTAATTACACTCAGGGACGGCGAAAAAGAATGTGTTATCATCTTTACAGCTCCCATTCTCCATTTAAGTTAATGGTACAAGTGTCTTGGATGAGGCAATTTATTGTGTAAATTCTGCCCTTGTCAAATAGATGACCCGTCGCGGCTTACACTGAGTTGTTTGAAGTTTTTTGAAAAGAAGGCCAGTGCATATGCTTCCATTACTTGTTTTCAATACTAATGTGTTTTAATACGAATTTTTAACTTAGACCCACTGGTTTTTCCTTTGGTTAAAGTAGGGAATACCTGGTTGGCTGGTGACAGTGTGTTTGCTCATTTTGAATCACTCAAGTTGGAACCTGATGAAATGTTACATTCTATTACACTAGTAATGATTTCTGTCCCTAATATTCCTTCAGTGAATCAATTACACTTTCTGGAAATATAACTAGATCTACGTGCTAAGTAATATTCCTTCAAGAGATCTACTGCTTGATCCCATTTCTTCCTTATATTGATCAACCGATGTCAATTAATCATGCCAGGGATATCTTTCAATGAGGTTTATGGGGCATATCATTTTCAGAAGACAGAGTATGTCTAAAAGGACACATCATGATGAATTTCATACTGATTTCCAGTTGAGGGGTGGATTTATGAAAAGCCTTGATGTCAGGCTCATTTTTAAGTAGCAGTGCCACACCCAATCAACATTATTAACCTGATCACTCTTATGCTAACGTCTATTAACTCACACCGCATATGCATATCCCATGATTTTGAAGAATACGATGGATCATATGTCGAATTAAGTCAATCATGAGCATAACCCATGAAATCGAAGGAATCATAGGAATACATCATTATATTAATAACTTTGGCCAATCTCGTAAGTATATCCCATGATATCGAACGGATACGATGTTTTGTATGTCGAATTAGGTCAATCTTATAGCATAACCCATGATATCGAAAGAATTATAGGAATACATCATATGTTGATGACTTAGGTCAATTTCATAGGTATATCCCATGATATCGAAAGAATAGGATGGATCATATACCAAATCATGTCAATCTTATATCATAACCAATGATATCGAAAGAATTATAGGACTACATCACATATTGATGATTTAGGTCGACCTCATAGGTATATCCGATGATACCGAAGGAATACGATGGATTATATGTCGAATTAGGTTAGTCTTACAGCATAACCCATGAAACGAAATGCATCAAGGAATACATCATATATTGGTGACTTAGGTCAATCTCATAGGTATAGCCCATGATTTCGAAAGAATACGAAGAATTATATGCTGACTTAGGTCAATCTTATAACATAACCCATTAAAGAATTCTAGGCTTACTCCATATATTGATGATTTAGGTTGACCTCATAGATATATCCCATGATATCGAAGGAATACGATGGATTATATGTCGAATTAGGTTAGTCTTATAGCATAACCCATGAAACCAAATGCATAATGGAATATATCATATATTGATGACTTAGGTCAATCTCATTGGTATAGCCCATGATTTCGAAAGAATACGAAGAATTATATGCTGACTTAGGTCAATCTTATAACATAACCCATTAAAGAATTCTAGGCTTACTCCATATATTGATGATTTAGGTTGACCTCATAGGTATATCCCATGATATCGAAGGAATACGATGGATTATATGTCGAATTAGGTTAGTCTTATAGCATAACCCATGAAACCAAATGCATAATGGAATACATCATATATTGATGACTTAGGTCAATCTCATTGGTATAGCCCATGATTTCGAAAGAATACGATGAATTATATGCTGACTTAGGTCAATCTTATAGCATAACCCATTAAAGAATTCTAGGTCTACATCATATATTGAAGATTTAGGTCGACCTCATAGGTATATCCCATGATATCGAAGGAATACGATCGATTATATGTCGAATTAGGTCGCCTATCCCATGAAATCAAATGAATTATATGAATATATCATATATCGATAACCCATGATTACGAAAGAATACGATAAATTATATGCCGACTTAGGTCAATCTTATAACATAACCCATAAATCGAAAGAATTATATGAATACATTGATGATTTAGGTCAATCTCATTGATATATCCCATTATATCGAAAGAATACGATGGATCATATGTCGAATCAGGTCAATTTTATAGAATAACCCATGATATTGAAAAATTCTAGGAATTCAATTATTTTGTATGATTAGATAAACATTTATTGATCGCATTAAACAATTTGAGGTGCCTCGATATATAAATCTAGTCTATATGAAGAAAAAAAAATTGAATCGTTAAAAATAAAATAAGAGATCATTAGAATTCTACACAACAATAATCCAAAACTTTCAATGACAAGCAAATTTTCATACAGCCCACACAAGACATAAAAGGACTATGATCCTTAAGTTTTTCACTCAGACCAGTAAAAAACCAAGAGAATCTAATCAAACGAGTATAAATAAAATATTACTACAAAGCATACGAGTTACCGTCCTATCTAACGGATGGAAAATTACCGCCATAATTTGGGTTGAAATAAAAAGTTGCCGCCTAAACTATTTGATGTGCGCCAAAAATTTGGGCCGAAATCCAAAATTCGCGCCCTAATTTCGGTCTTTTCACTTCTTGTCCTAATTTTTTCGACTTACTTTGTCTCACTTGGTCTAAAAGAATCTCTCACCTCTTTGCTTCTCTCTCGCAGAAAATGGAAACCCAAATCGATCTTTCGCTGGCCAACCTAATCGATAACCATATCTCTTACCCCTTGCTTCTCATCCCTCACCTCTTCATCTCTTTAGAAACCAAATCGATAACGAAAACTCTTCTGGTTGTTAAATTAACACTGAACCAAACCCATATCTGAAATCAGTGATAATAAAGGGAAAGGTAACCAATCTCAAACCACCTATTATTAATGTTTTCTTCATGAGTTGTTGAATCTATTTAATTTTGATACTTCGGTTTTGGTTTCAATTGGTTTCAAATCTCTGTTAAAATTAGAGATTTTTAACCTCATTTGATTGGGGGCCAAGCACTAGAGGACAAAAAAGGTCACCCAATCCTAATTTGGGTCACCCCTTATAAAAATTCTTTCTAAATGCCTAAAATAGCCTTGAGTGATTAGTATTAAGAGTTAATGAAGTAGATTAGTGTGTTAATTTAGTTTAGTTTAAAATCAGGTTTGGATTAAATTTTGGGAAATTTAAGTTTTGGGTATTTTGTTTTGAGAAGAAGAAGAGGGGTTTTGGGAGGAAAAACTAGGGTTGTTTAGAAATGAGTGATTCAAGTGGAGGGAATGAGGTAGTTGAAGGTTCAAACAATAACCATGAATGTATTGATGGTGAGATTATCTCTAATAATCCTATGGATTGGATGTTTGATGAAGATATGTTAATGGAGGAAGCCATGAATAATGGTGGAAATGAAGATCCTACTCCTCAAAATGAAGGAACCGATACTCCAAATGAAGAACCCGCACCTCAAAACAATCAGGTAAACCTCATATACTCTTGATATTGTCTCGAATGGTGCTCCAAGGGGTCGATTCATGGTCACCGTTTAAGTCGTCGGTGTGAGGGTCGTTATTGTCGGGTTTGGATTCATTAACGATTGTTAAAGGTCGTCGCGAATTGGAATTACGGATGACGACTCAAACCCGCAACTTTTCCGTGTTATGAAAAATCGTTAGGGCGTGTGATAAACACCAAGACTCTTTATGCTAGGTCATAAGGGTCGTTAATTTTGTTTTTTTAGAGTCAAACGACTCTAAACCCAGAACTCTCAGTAAATAAAACACTTAGAGTCGTCATATATGTATTCGTATAAGATGACGACCCTATCCCGCCATTTCAAATTTTATGTAGAGTCGTTCGATGTTTTATTTAATATACTAACGACCCACCCTTGCGTTGGATTATCATAACTTTTGATTTCATAGAATCATTTCATTGAATCGTAAAAGGCATACATCTTTCATAGCGATACATTGAAGGAAATGAAATACAATAGATAATAACGGTGCACTTATACACTTAATCATAAATGGCGTAATTATACATGGTGCCTTCCAAGATAAAGTAGCAATCGTCGAACTCAAACTTTTTCCCACGAAGCTCCTCGTAATAGCCATACGCCTTCCTCAATCGAAAACGCAAACATACTCGGTTAGTATTGTTGAAAGCTTTGGATAAGTTTTACCTCTTGTTTAAATACTTACTCTCATAGCACCCAACATATTGGGCATGGCTTCCCTACGGCCTTGATTTCTCTTTTGAAAACTTCACACTCGAAGAATATCTCCTCGAACTGTTCTTGACGAGTTTCAAAGACCTTGAGTTGCAATTTCCGTCTAACGCCACAAAAACGATGAATACACGGTTCCACCAAGCATCCGATGTTTGATCAATGTCTTTTCCTAGATCTTCAAAGTGGTTTGTGATTTTTCCAAGCTCTCACAATAGCACAATTCTCTTCCGAAGTGTAAGTACTAGTCATGGTGTTTCCTCTTCTTTTTCCTCTTGGATAATAAATGTATGAGAATGAATGTGAAGGTTTAGAATTATGGTTTGGGTGAAGAATGGGTGAGGTATGGGTCTCTATTTATAGAGATTAAGGACCCAACAGGTCATTTTTTTGAATTTTTAACCGTTGCCCGACTCAACCACATTTGGTGAATTCAAAATTCACATTAACCGCTTTAAGGATCGTCATTATGTATATTAAACAAGTGACGACTCTTGATGATATTAAGTGTCGTTAATGTGTTTTGTTTCTCAATGACGACTCTGATCAAATAGTCTCTGTGTCAAGTGACCTTTAGAGTCGTTAATATGTTCTTCTCCCTAAATGACGACTCATGCCAAGAATTTCAAACAATCTTTAGAGTCGTCACTATGGCTTTAACGAATCATGACGACCCTTTATGAACTATAGTTATTGCACCGATATTTGAAGTCATGTGTTTTATTGAATCCGAAACATACATGTAGTTGAAATAAAATAGAAGGAAAACGCATAAAATTGTTCAATACATTGCCATAGAAAATCTATACGAGTTTAATTATATTGGGCGAATTGCCATTCAACTTCCTCCAAGAGAGTGTAGCAGTCCTCGTGCAAAAACTCATGGCCGTACTTTAATTCGTATTGGCTCCGGCCCAAAGTATCTTTGGAAAAACAATTTTTAAATAAGTTAGCGTTGTTGAATAATGATAACCAAATAATTTTTTTTTTTTTTAGATGAAAGGCCAATTGATTCACAAACTTACTTTACTCATTCGAGGTTCGTTCGGCATAGCGTCCTTACGAGCTTTCAATTCGTTTCTTAGCAGTACGCATTCATTGTATAAATATGCGTACGTTTCCTTATTTGTGGGAGAGTCCTCCTATAACGATTTCCGCTTAGTGCTTTGAATACCTTAAACACCCGTTTCCACCAAGCATTGGTGTTTTGATCATGCCCAAGGTAAGGCCCTCTTGTTGGGTCTTCGTTCTTGGCCACCCATTGCGCTTCCTCAACGGAGTGCTTTGTGAGAGTGGTGTGTGCTCTGACAATAGCAACATCTTCTAGATTATTGAACGGAGCTGGAGCCATTTTTAGTGTTTGAAAGTGATGGGTGGCCGATTTAGGAAGATTGAAAGTGATGGGTGAATAAGTTTGGAAGAGATAGGTCTCTATTTATAGCAAAAATGTACCCAACGGATAGTTTTTTTTTAATTAAAAATGGCATTTCGCAATAATCGCTCCTACTAGTCAAAGTTACCGTTGATTTTCAAATTCTCCACTAAGTTTGTCTAGAGTCGTCAATCTAGTTATATAAATGATGAATGACCCAAGGTGAAAACTCAATGATCATTGTATATATTTGGGAATGTAGAGTCGTAAAGTATAAAGAGGGTCGTCATTTGTCGAGGAATGGGTCGTTGTTACGCAAAATTAAGGTTGCCGACTATTAGTGTCGTTAACTTTTTGTAAATAACGATGACGCATCTGTTAGTGTCGGCATTTTAACATCTCGAAATTAACGATTTTGATTTGGTACGTTTTTCTTTTCTATGTAGTTGGTTGTACGGGCGAGCTCTCAACTCGAACCCGTCTCCATTATCGGTCCGGATACCTCCCAACACTATATGACCGATTTGGTACGTTTTAATGTTTGAATCATTGTATATCTTTATGAAAATTGTTTAATTAGTGTTTCATCATGAACGTGACATTGGTTTTAATGTAGACGTGGGAGACAAAGGTGATGTCAAGGAATGGATTATTTCAAGGCAAAAGAGAAGATGTGCGTAGTTGTTCAAAGCAAACACGTTGATTATAAGCAAATGGAGATGGTATGCGAGAGAGCGGGGGATAAGGAAGAAAGTCACAAAGGGAAGAACTACAAGTATGAGAAGAAGACGACGAGGGTCTACAAAACTTCGTCGAAGAAGATAAATGCCTCTTGGGATTGTTTTCAAAATGCATCCCGAAACTAATCTATGGAGGTTGTATAGTATTCCTGATGGTCGTCACAACCATCCTCCACCTAGTACTCTTTTAGGGCACCCAAAGATATGCCAGATTGAAACCACATCAAATGGAAAAGGTACGGCGGATGAAGCGATGTAGGCCCCTTCGGATCCTAAATGCAATAAGAGCGGAAGATAAGACAAACTTGTCTATTATTTCCCACAATCTACGCCGTTGCCAAAGCAACGATCGGGAGAACTGAATGGGATGGTAGATTAATTATGCAACAATCAGTGGTTGGCGTAAAAACTTAACTACGCCATGCAAACAAGGGTGGGTCCTAAGACAAAGTGACACATATTTTTCTTGCCCATCCTAGGATGGTGGATTTGGCTCGGTGTTTTTACTGGTCTTGTTCATAGATTGCACCTATAAGACCAACAAGTATAACATGCCGTTGTTGAACGTGGTTAGTCATACTTCGGATAAGCAATCATTCACCGTGGCATGGTGCTTTATGGAAAAGGAAGAAATAGAGGACTATGTTTGGGCTTTGGAACAAGTTCGGTTGATTTACCGAGGCGAAGGCACACCGCGGGTTATAATTACGAATAGGGATTTTGCAGTCATGAGTGTCGTTCGTCAAGTTTTTCCACATGCTCAACATTTTCTTTGTACGTGGCACATCCAAATGAATATTTTTTCTAATTGCAAGAATCATATCCAAAAGATCAAGCTGCAAAGGGTAATCAACGTTCCAAGGAGGAAGACGAGCGTCTAAGTAAACTTTCAAAAAAGAGAAAGCCAAGAGAAAATGAAAGAAAAGGAAAAATATCTCAAGATGGTGATCTATGGGAGTATTTACGCAAAGATTGGGACCATTGGCTCATTCAAGACCGAAGTAAAGTACTATGCAAATCTTCAAAAGTTTATTGATGATTGGAGTACGGATCATAAGAATGATCGCGGTCGTGAGCGTCAAAAATAAATTACACTTTCTTACTACTCAAAATATAAATATAGCAAGGGCAAGAAAGGATCGATCCCACAGAGAGGTCTAGGTTGTCAAATTGTTATGGTTTCCTATATAAAACACCTGGGTTTGCTTTGATTTTTATATACTAAAATAAAATAAAAACAAAACAAATAAAAGTAAACACGCAAATCAAGGATGTGAAAATATTGGATAAAGGTTTCATCTTCAATTGTAAACAAGTTTATGAATATATGAATAGAATTCGTATTTAATCTCACTATCATCAAAAGCCATAGAATACCTTATTGCAAGAATACTCCGTAATTTCCAAAGTTATCAACACACACATTAGGGTTGCGTATGTGAAATCTACCTAAAGAATAACCTAACGCCTTGCGCTAATCAAGTTCAATTCTAGGAGCATTAAGTTTTGTAAATAGGCTAATCAATGCAATTGTAATACATTGCGCAAAACAATTCGGACAAAGGTCAATTTCTACATATGATTACAAGGATGTATCACTACAACCTAGAATCATATCATGCTACTCGTATTCAAGATTATCGCTCGATGAAAACCCTAAAATAGCTATAGATATGGATGTGAGTTCAATCAATTCTAGACTTAACTAAACAAACATTCAATCATATTGCAATACGTTAATCATGCAATTATTATAACCCGTAGAAATCAAACGATAATATTGAGAGAAAACTAATTCATAAAAATCATAACTTGTTTTCCAAAATCCAACTACATCTTCAACCAATAATAAAACTCTAGCTCATATTCATGGAGTTCATAACAAGAAGAAAGAGAAAAGACTTCATGGTTCTAAACCTAGAAAACAAAGTAGAGGCCAAAGAATAATAAAAGTTATATCCCACATTAGGTAAAAGTCCTCTCTTTTATAAGTTTCTCTATTTCCATAAGGATACTCCTTCCAATATTAGGTCTTCTCAAAAGTCCACTAGATAGAAGTCCTCCAAGCCCATGTATGAGAAAACCCATGTGAAAATTCTGCCCAAAATCGTCGGCTGGAAAAATCGGGATTGTGGCGGAACTTGGCCTAATAGTCACCTAGGAAAGCGGTTCAGTGACCGCAAAATCTGCCCTTGGCCACCTGGCCAACGAGTCCAAGACCGGCGGTCAACTCGATCCGATCAGGCGGTTAACTCGGTCAAGTACCGAGTCGGGGTGAGTCAACGAGATCATGAGTCGAGAACCAAGTCGACTCACTGAAGAGTTAGTTCGGTGTTCTAACTAGCCTAGGCCAAAGCCATGTTGCCCAAAGCCAAAACTTGTAGCACAATAATTGTGCTTCATGTCCATCATTGCCACTTTACCAACCAAACTAAGCCATTTCATCCACTCTCTTCCATTCAATCATGAAGACCAAGACACCACGGCCCAATTGCAACCTGCCATCACTTGTAATTCCTCGTAATTGCATTTCCATTGTAGCCCCGTAACTCTGCATCACCCGCACTTATAATACTCCATCTTATAACAACTCAACGGCCTCGGCTTCACATCCCTTTACAATTCTTAACTGCAGTCATTGGCGACCATATCTGCCGCTCCTTGCCAAGCCATTCATCCACGCCACTCTTGAGTTTCACCTTGCTTCCATCACAGCTGCAATGCACTGCAACGGCTTTCTGAATCTGCCTAAATCTCATACTGACTTCATTCCCGCGGCCTTATTTCCTCTCCCCGAGTTCCTCCTTGCCAACAACACCAGCCACATACCCATTCAACACAGTCTATTCAAGCAACGACTCATTGAGCTCAACAACAAACCAAACTCCATCATTGAAGCCCATCCATTCTATGCACCACTAAAACTCTTTGCAGGCTCGGCTTGCCAATCTTGCAAGTGACTACCCCCGCCAATCAACACCAAAGAATACATACTCACTTGTGCCAGGCTGTAATTTCGAAGTTACACCACCGCCATTGCAACTCATGCTCAAATTGTAACATTCAATTGCACAACCTCTCGATCACAAGATAACATCCACCGACAAAATCATAACCACCAGTAACTCTTCTATGCTTGCTCAAAGATATCATCACCATAACCTTGGCCGCAACTCCACTGCACTTGCTCTTTATCACTCCAGTCCTCCCACCGCAATCCATCACTTCCACCCAACATTGGCTCATACATTACCACCTCACGCTTTAAGTCCAACACTAACCCATCACTCAATTTTTATCTCCACCGAACCACATGACCCACAAGCCTCATCTGCTAGCCACACACCAACTTCCGTTTTACCCGCAATTGTACTTCACAAACACCACCGGTTATCAACATTTTCATCATTTTCCCGCATCTGAGCTTCAACTGGCATTTTCTTGACCCAGGCACCTGTTGCAATCTCACAAGACCACCACCATATTCACTTGCTAACTCCAAATTCCTGAAGCATAACCAACAGAAACTCCACAAACCCATCTCTGCATACACACAAAACCCATGATAACAGTTTGAGTTCTGCAAATCTTCTTAGCTCCTAAAACTGCAATCCAACAATCTCAAAGCAACAAATCTATGAAAACCCTCAAATTCTTCTCATTGTTCTTAGATTCAACTCCTCAACACCCATAGTTCCACTATTTGTTTTCTTCCTTGTAACCCCAACAATAGCAGTAACTCCATCAGATTTAGCTTCAATTTCAGACATAACTCAAACCCAAATCTTCTTTGAAATCTTTTCATAACTTCAACTGAGTCATACCCATCTCTTCTTTGTCGGATCTCGACCAACAATAACTCGAACTCGAAAACCCATCTTCATTCGAGCATCAATTTCCCACCGATTCTCCTCTCTCGCCGCTTCTTAAACAAACCCCGAATTCTAACACCAGATCCCTTTCTCAAACCCATCTCAAAATCTATCAAGACCACCATCTCGTCTTCCCTCAAATCTTTGAGAACAACCATCGTCAATCCCTGTTTTCTTTCTTCATCCTCGATTCCTCTCTCGAGTAAAGCCGCCACGCTCTCACTCTCCGGTTGAAAAACGATAATGATTGAGAATTTATTTTCTCAAATTTTTGGTTCTCATGTAAGAAAATGATGGTGGATATAGCCACCAGGGCTGGCGGCAGATAAGGGGTAATGAGATTAGGTATTATCCAAAGGTCGATCACCTTGATAAGGGCTACCCATTTGGAAGCCCCTTAACATTTTTGGTTGTCATTTAATATTTCTCCAAGAGGGTTGTCCCTTAACCTTGGGTCACCTCCATATATCATTTGCCTATGAGATGACAATTTCGCCCTTTTGCTCAAATTGGACAATTTCTTCTTCTTTTCCTCCGTGCGACTCCAGTACTAATAACACAAAAACACACGTAAAGTACATAATTCACAAGAAAAATAGCAAAGAAAGCGTAACTACTAGATAGTAAATACGGTGTATTCTACACCTATCGAGATTCCCCCACACTTAGACTTTGCTAGTCCTCGAGCAAATCAAACAAAACAATAAAATACAACAACTCCGTGTCGCCGAGGCTCTACGGTCACTTTTAGCATAAATAACAGGCCTTTAAACCCCCTAGGTGTCCCTAGTGGACGAGTTATAGTCTCGTGAAGGTTTACTAGAGATATACCCACAAAACCTACTTTTCCAACTTACTAGTTCTCCGTAATGATAGCATCCAACGCGCTAAGAAGACATAGAGATTCTGCACACTAGTCATAAGAAGTTAGACACATAAATGAACATAATCTCATTCTTAAAAGTTGAGAGAGAGATAACCATCCCTTCTCGACATAAATTCGGGTTCGGAGTGATCGAAAGTCTCGACTCCGCCTCAAAGAAAGGGTTTTATGAAATTGCTCTCAATAATAAACTGACTCTTTATGGGTCACACATGTGTCCAGGTAGGAATGAAGAGAGAATCTGCGACACGTTGAATGGTAGGAAGGCATAACCCTCCCGAAATATTTTGAAAACCCACATCTTTTATAATTTTTGAAAACCCATTTTTCCGACGATCTCTTGAAAGGAAATCAACCATTTAACGAAGGTGGGAATATGCTTACTTACCGTGTATCCGTTCGGAGTGCGGCTAGCACCACTCTCACAAATCCATCCAGAAACATCTTCGGTCTTCTATCGGTGTCTTCATCTTCGTCTTCGGTCTTCAACTCTTGATGATAACTCTCGAACTTCGTAGAATCTTGACAATATGATTCTTTCCTCAAATTCCTTGTCGCTTGAAACTTCATTATGGATATTCCTTCTTTCCATTGGCTTTATTGGAAGAATACAAAACTAAAAACAAACTATACAAACCCAAAATATGATACAATGAATTTTTCTTGTCTCTTTTTTTTTTTTTTTTTTTTGAATGATGTCAAATTTAATTTTTTTTTTTGCATTAAAAGTACTATTAAGGAATTAAATAAATGATTAAAGTTTTACACTTTTAGTTGGAAGCCGAGCTACAAGCTGGGCACCAACACCTTTTTGAATAGCCACACCCAATCTATGGAAAATAAAACTACCTGGACCACTACTAGCATCCTTACTAACTAAACAGATTCTTTAAACGCTTGAAAAAACAAATAGTATCCTCACTAAGCTCACCTAAAGTAGTGAAAAGCTAAAACACCCAAACCATAACCGTGCGAGACACATTCGTCCAAGTATTTATTGCGTTTACGCGAAATTGCCTTTGAAATAGCTCCGGCCTGGGATAAAAGCCCGAACTCCTTCGCCAGAAAGGAGAAACTCTGTGACATCCATACACACATCTTGACCATTTTCCCAATTGAGAACAAGGATGTCCGCCGGACGTAAGTCCTTGTTATCATCAGACAGAAACCCAAGAGCGACTTCTTTGCGTGCAGGTACACCAGCCTTGTAGCAAATATCAGCAATTACATCACGAACCAAGTCATGTCGGAACTTAAGTGCAACATCATTAGCACAATAGCGCATGATCCCGAAAATATCCATAGGTTTACTACAACAGGAGCACAAACCATCTTCAACAAACAAGGGAATACCGAGGCGATAACAAACTATAGCTCAATCATCTCGGGCCCAAGACATTGATCCAACCCACTGATTGGAACAGCTAGGAGGTAGTCTTGTGCATGCCTTTTTTTTTTTTTTTTTCTTTTATATATATATATATTTTTTTTTTCTTTTTTTCTTTTTTTTTTTTTTTGAGAGAAGAGAAAGTAGAATAAAAATAAAATAAAATACAAAGGCTATGGTGTAAGTACTTTACCACTTGATTCTTCACAACTTGTATGTCTTGATATCATAGACTTCTCGAACTCTCATCTTGATAATTTCCACTTTTTTTTTTGTATTGTTGCTTGTAAACCTCAAACGTTTTCAACTTTCCTTCAAATTTGTGATGCTCCTCTTGTTGGTGATGATGGTGTTTCTATGGACCTGTTGGTGTAGAGAAAGATAAGGTGGATGGTGCTAACTGCGAACAAGATCACAAGTGGTATGTAAGTTAGCAATTCGATGTCACCATCATGGTTGATAAAAATAGCACTCAAGAGATCAAAATAGTGCTTCTATGGTGGGAGGTTGGACAGCTCACCATTCTGCCCGGAATTTACGTACGGTGACACACACTCTAAAAGCACAAATTAAGAAACAGTACAAAGAATTGAAGGTCGGTGCCTCACATTATGTAACATGGGTAGTCTCCACTATAGGGGATCACCGTTCTAATACCGAATTCAGTCTGCACCTTATTTGCCACTTTGGCATGGTTAAATCCAACTTTAACTCTCATACAATTAAGAAACCCGATCATGTTCTTTGTCATCTCTAAGTTCAGTCACTATTATGAGATTCTCGATGTAATCTTAGCGACATGTATACTATGTGACTCTAAACTAACTACAAGTTGGAGTTTTTTATTCACTATTTACAAAAAAAGTTGAAAATTTTGACTCAAAAAAAACTAAAAACTCTATATGCAAAAGACTCCCCCACACTTAAACTTCACATTGTCCTCAATGTGAAAAACCGAAATTCTGAATTCTGACGTAACAGCAGATAAAACGCAAAAACTGTACAAATTGGTAAGGAATTTGGAAAAACTCCATTTCACAAAAGTTGTTCATATACGTGTTTTCTACAAAGTGTCAAAAGGGCACAGTGTTTCGATAAACGGTCTGACAGTTATGGTCTCTGAACTGAACTACGTGCAGTCTGAATTTTTCTGACGAAAAGGTATTCGTCATAATTCTCTTCTAAGATAGATTCCGGACTCAATGAAATTAAACATGGGGATGCAAATATGATATGAAAACAATAAAAACAAAAAATAAAAGGGACTAAAATACAAAACCTATGGGTTGCCTCCCATTTAGCGCTTGGTTTAAAGTCGTCGGCCCAACTCTTTTGTTATCGTCCATATACCAACAATCAAAAAGTTGGGGATCCTTCCATAGAACCTGTTTTTCAAACACTAGCTTCACACAAATATTAGTACAATAAAGCAAAAGTGAAGCTATGAACCGATAAAAGCTTCCCCACACTTATTCTCGTCCACACTTGGAAGTGTATAAAGAATATAGAAGTCGGGTACATCCACGGTTTCTTGTTCCATAACCTGCATAGTATGAGAATCAAGTTTCTCTAATGGAGGAAATCGAGAAACAAAGTCATTCAACAATACTCTCAAGCACATACATTCAAACCAATAAGAGGTAAAGGAGAAGAAACAATAGGCAAAGGGTTAGACAAACCTTGCACAATCTCTTGTATCACGGAATCCTCTTCATCCTTGAAAAACTCAAGTGAATTATTCACCTCGTTCATATCATGGTCCTCTATCAAACCGTGCAACCATTCTTCGTCCGTTTCTGCCGTAACCAAAGTCTCAACATAAACATCATCATTACAATCATTTGCAAGCTCAATTGGGTCTTCCACAATATTGGTTAAACCGGTCTCATTCTCAACACACTCCTCTTTGTTGTAAGGAACATACTCTTTTGCGGATGCAATATTGTCCATAAGGAATTTCTTTAGAACACTCCTTGCGTCATCCTCAAGCTCTACCTCTTGAATAGGTTCTTGATCATTATAAAGATCAATGCTTGAGTAATCTACACAAGTGTCAAAATATTCCTCTTCGTCTTCACCTTGATCGCAAAAAGACTCCATTGTAAACTCCTCGGGGATGTCACCATAAATTGGTTTAAGCGATGTATTTTCATAATAATCATCACTATCATAGTCAACATAATCTTGTTCCTCGCTGAATTTAGTGTTGCTAATCTCGAACTCATCCTTTTGAATAGGTGAACGATCATTATTACGATCAAGAGTTGAGTTAACTACACAAATATCAACAAAAGTCCCCAAAGGTTCGCCTTTTTCAACATAATTATTCATTTCCTCCCTGTACTCATCAATGCCTTGTCTTAAAGTGGAAATACTTTTTTGAAGCTCTTGGAGTGTTCCATCCAAATTCTGAATATAGTGTTCCATTTGTTTGTAAAACTCATTCGACAAAGAAAAAGTAGAATTACTTACTTAGTATTGCTAGTCCAATTATATTCCCTTTGAATGGGTGGATGATCATAACTACGATCGAAATTGGGCCAAACATACTATGAGCACATTCGGTCGATGAAATTGGTTCCACGCTGGGTTGTCCACAAATTGACTCCATCTTTGTCCATAAATTGTTGCATTTCATCTACCAAACTAGAGGAAAAATTAATAAGAGTAAAACTAGTCTCCCTCTCCTTGTGGTTGCTCACTTCAACCCACCGTAAGAAGGTTGGAATGTATGAGAACAACTAAAAGGGCACGTGGAATATTGACCATAACCAAAGGATTGGTTTTGATTGTATTCCCCATAAGGGTGATAGTTTTCATGTTGTTGAGGTTGAAAGTCAGATTGATTGCTCCAATATGCTCTGTCCATAGCAATTGGTACACAAACGAGATTCTCAAAACTCGGTTAAAAACCAAAGAATAAGAAAAAGTAAAACAAAAATAAGAAACCAAAAACAATTAACAACCGCTGCCTCCAAGAATTGGGCGCCAAAATTTGATCGCGGTCGTAAGCGTCAAAATAAATTACACTTTCTTACTACTCAAAATATAAATATAGCAAGGGCAAGAAAGGATCGATCCCATGAGAGGTCTAGGTTGTCAAATTGTTATGGTTTCCTATATAAACACCGGGGTTTTGCTGATTTTTATATACTAAAATAAAATAAAAGCAAAACAAATAAAAGTAAACACGCAAATCAAGGATGTGAAAATATTGGATAAAGGTTTCATCTTCAATTGTAAACAAGTTTATGAATATATGAATAGAATTCGTATTTAATCTCACTATCATCAAAAGCCATAGAATACCTTATTGCAAGAATACTCCGTAATTTCCAAAGTTATCAACACACACATTAGGGCTGCGTATGTGAAATCTACCTAAAGAATAACCTAACGCCTTGCGCTAATCAAGTTCAATTCTAGGAGCATTAAGTTTCGAAATAGGCTAATCAATGCAATTGTAATACATTGCGCAAACAATTCGGACAAAAGGTCAATTTCTACATATGATTACAAGGATGTATCACTACAACCTAGAATCATATCATGCTACTCGTATTCAAGATTATCGCTCGATGAAAACCCTAAAATAGCTATAGATATGGATGTGAGTTCAATCAATTCTAGACTTAACTAAACAAACATTCAATCATATTGCAATACGTTAATCATGCAATTATTATAACCCGTAGAAATCAAACGATAATATTGAGAGAAAACTAATTCATAAAAATCATAACTTGTTTTCCAAAATCCAACTACATCTTCAACCAATAATAAAACTCTAGCTCATATTCATGGAGTTCATAACAAGAAGAAAGAGAAAAGACTTCATGGTTCTAAACCCTAGAAAACAAAGTAGAGGCCAAAGAATAATAAAAGTTATATCCCACATTAGGTAAAAGTCCTCTCTTTTATAAGTTTCTCTATTTCCATAAGGATACTCCTTCCAATATTAGGTCTTCTCAAAAGTCCACTAGATAGAAGTCCTCCAAGCCCATGTGTGAGAAAACCCATGTGAAAATTCTACCCAAAAATCGTCATGGGAAAATCGGGATTGTGGCTTAACTTGGCCGGAATAGTCACCCTAGCAATTGAGTGGCCAAACAGTTCTGCCGGCCACCGTCAAGACCAGGCGGGTCAACTCGATCCAGATCGGCGAGTTAACTCGGTCAAATCCAGTCGGGGTGAGTCAGCAGATCATGAGTCGGAACCAAGTCGACTTCACCCGAGTTAGTTCAGGTTCTAACTAGCCTAGGCCAAAGCCATGTTGCCCGGGCCAAAACTTGTAGCACAATCATTGTGCTTGTCCGTCATTGCATTGCCACTACCAACCAATTAAGCCATTTCATCCACTCTCTTCCATTCAATCAGCACCAAAGACCGGCCACAACCCAATTGCAACTGCCATCACTTGTAATTCCCGTAATTGCATTTCCATTGTAGCCCTGTAACTTTCTGCATCACCCGCACTTATAAATGACTCCATCTTATAACAACTCAACGGCCTCGGCTTCACATCCCTTTACAATTCTTAACTCGTACTATCATTGGCGACCATATCTCTGCTTGCTCCTTGCCAAGCCATTCATCCACGCCACTCTTGAGTTTCACCTTGCTTCCATCACCGCAATGCACCTGCAATGACTTGAACTTGACTAAATCTCATACGACTTCATTCTGTCGGCCTTATTTCCTCTCCCCTGAGTTCCTCCTTGCCAACAACACCACCCACGGACCCATTCAACATGTCACTATTCAAGCAACAACTCATTGAGCTCAACAACGACCAAACTCCATCATTGAAGCCCATCCATTCTATGCACCACTAAAACTCCTTGCAGCTCAGCTTGCCAATCTTGCAAGTAACTACCCCCTGCCAATCAACACCAGTAATACATACTCACTTGTGCCAGGCCTGTAATTTCAGGTGCCACCTTGCAACTCATGCTCAAATTGTAACATTCGATGCACAACCTCTCGATCCACGAAGATAACATCCACCTCGACAAAATCATAACCACCAGTAACTCTTCTATGCTTTGCTCAAAGATATCATCACCATAGCCTTGGCTGCAACTCCACTTGCACTTGCTCTTTATCACTCCAGTCCTCCCACCGCAATCCATCACTTCCACTGCAACATTGGCTCATACATTACCACATTCACGCTTTAAGTCCAACACTAACCCATCACTCAATTTTTATCTCCACACGAACCACACCACAAGCCTCATCTGCTAGCCACACACCAACTTCCGTTTACCCGCAATTGTACTTCACAAACACCACACCGATTATCAACATTTTCATCATTTTCCGCATCCGAGCTTCAACCGCATTTTCTTGACCTGGCACTGTTGCAATCTCACAAGACCACCACCATATTCACTTGCTAACTCCAAATTCTGAAGCATAACCAACAAACTCCACAAACCCATCTCTCGCATACACACAAACCCATGATAGCAGGTTTGAGTTCGCAAATCTTCTTAGCTCCTAAAACTGCAATCCAACAATCTCAAAGCAACAAATCTATGGAAACCCTCAAATTCTTCTCACTATTCTTAGATTCAACTCCTCAACACCCATAGTTCCACTATTTGTTTTCTTCCTTGTAACCCCAACAATAGCAGTAACTCCATCAGATTTAGCTTCAATTTCAGACATAACTCAAACCCAAATCTTCTTTGAAATCTTTTCATAACTTCAACTGAGTCATACCCATCTCTTCTTTGTCAGATCTCGACCAACAATAACTCGAACTCAGAAACCCATCTTCAATTCGAGCATCAATTTCCCACTGATTCTCCTCTCTCGTTTGCTTGAAAACAAACCCCGAATTCTAACACCGGATCCCCTTTACAAACCCATCTCAAAATCTATCAGTACCACCATCTCGTCTTCCCTCAAATCTTTTGAGAACAGCCATCGTCAATCCCTGGTTTTCTTTCTTCATCCTCGATTCCTCTCTCGAGTAAAGCTGCCACAGTTCTCACTCTCCAGTTGAAAAACGATAATGATTGAGAATTTATTTTCTCTGAAATTTTTGGTTCTGTTGTAAGAAAATGATGGTGGATATAGCCACCCAGGACTGGCAGATAAGGGGTAATGAGATTAGGGTATTATCCAGTGTCTGTCACCTTGATAAGGGCTACCCAGCTGGAAGCCCCTTAACATTTGCTGGTTGTCATTTAATATTTCTCCAAGAGGGTTGTCCCTTAACCTTGGGTCAGCTCCATATATCATTTTCCTATGAGATGACAATTTCGCCCTTTTTGCTCAAATTGGACAATTTCTTCTTCTTTTCCTCCGTGCGACTCCAGAGTACTAATAACACAAAAACACACGTAAAGTACATAATTCACAAGAAAAATAGCAAAGAAAGCGTAACTACTAGATAGTAAATACGGTGTATTCTACACCTATCAAAGAAGGTTGTCGATTATTGCCTAGATACATGGTTGAATCCTTGGAAGGAAAAGTTTGTTTATGCATGGACCAATAAGTTCAAGCACTACAAAAATGAGTCCGCGAGTATTGCGAAAGCAGTCCCATGGACGTTTGAAAAAATTCTTCAAGAGAACACTGGTGGGGTAGTTACGGTACAGGAAGCTATTCACGAGCACGCCGAGGATGACCTAAGCAAGATAGTGACTCAGATGGAGTATAGTAAGGACCATTTTTTGAAGCAATACATGGAAGACAAAGAATTGCTACGTGGGGTTTCGCACCAAGTATCATGGTGGGCAATAAAGCATATGATGACTGAACTCAACAAATTTCGAGCGAAATCTTCCGATGGAAAAGTCATTAAATGTAATTGTACAAGCCGAGACGTGGCTTGGCCTCCCGTGTAAACATAAGCTCGGTGGGTACAAGGGGCTCATTCCCATTGAAGATATCGATCCTTTTTGGAAGCAACTTGGTTCATCCCAAATCCCACAGGAGCCGCCCGATGAACAATTTGGAGACCTTGAGATTGGCAAGTATATCAATGAGAAATATCGAAAAACGAATTGTGCAGGAAGATGAATCTTGGTTTCTAATTTGTGGCCTACCGCCTGTAAGAGCTTGGGAGTAGAAGAAGAGCCAATCAAACAAAAACCACCGGGGTAGACCCACAACTAAAAAGTCTTTTAGAGAAACCGTGAAAGCGGCAAAGAGTTGCAAAAGTGACTGTCACGTCATCAATATGTCCGAGGCGGAATATACGGAGTATGAGAACTCTTTCGTACCCAAGGCAAGGGGTCAGCCAAAGGAAGACATGGATGTTGTAGACCATGTGGTCGGTACCAACCAAAGCCAAACGAGCGGAATGGTTACGATACGAGGAATAAAAGGTAATCCGCGCACCCCAGAGATTCCCAAGGAAGACCACATCGTGTTGCTTACACTTTGTATAAAGAGTATCTTGACCAACTTCCTCACGTCATCTTGGATCACCTTCTATCCACCGACGACGTCGACGGCGATGGAAATTGTGGTTACCATGTTGCAACGGAACAATTAGGGCATTTCGACGAGGCCGACGAACTTAAGCTCACCCAAATCGAATATGCAAGAAAAAAATGGCGAGAAAAACTAGTTCGGGACAAACAACTATATTTGAAAATGCTCATGGAAGGAGATCAAAAGAGAGGGAATTGAAGTTTAGGGAGTTGGTTTCAAACGTGAAATGGAGGAAGGGTCGAACAAGGCCGGTTATAAGTTTTGGATGCAAATGCCTTTTGGTGGCCAACTTTTGGCGGACACATTCACTTGTGTTGTAATTGTTTTCAGCAAAGGCTTCCGGAGCCTCTTGTATGTACGTACCCTCCAAAACTAGGTGCGAGACGGCGATAAAGAAAAGAAGAATTGTAATGGCACATGTCAATGATAACCATTACATAGGCTTGAAGATTTCCGAAGAATGTCCTCTACCACGGGTGTATGGTGATTGGGAGAGTATACCAAGGAGTGGACAAACCAAGTATGAGTATGGAATGAACATTTGGAATGCTATGGACCCAACCCGGTTTACTTAGACTTGGAAATGAATCGTGAGAGAAGTTGTTTATTCTAAACAATGCATTGCATTTTGAAGCATACTTTTTGATAATGGTTGTATCTTCTACCCAGATATTTGTATTTTGAAGAATGCTTAATGAATACAATGCTTTTATCCTAGTTGGGTTAAACCACCAACGACCCCACATAGGTAATTTGAATTATGTTATAGAGTCGTCATCCATATATACATACACCTTAACGACCCTAATCGTAAATTTTGCTACTCTCTGGATGTTTTTACGCCTACAAGTCGTTATACATATATACATACAAGTTAACGACTCTTACCTTAAAATTTGACAGTCTCCTGGATGTTTTCTAACTAAGAGTCGTCATCTCAGTTTTCATAAACATTAACGACAGTAACCGTAAAAATTTGATGGACTCCTGGATGTTTATATACTAAGAGTCGTGAAGCATATATACATAAAAAGTAACGACTCTAGTTATAAGAAAACCCCTGAGAGTCGTTATCATTAGAGAGTTAACATGGACGACTCTATAAGAAAACCCCCAACGGCTTTTTTTGGATACACTTTTTCCCAAAAAAAAATAGCCGTTGGTAATTATTGTATATATAGAGGAACACTTCCAGGAGAAAATTCAATTGAAAACCACCTCAATAATGGCAAATCCTTCATCAACCCCCAATTCAATTGATAACATACTTAGAAGATGCAAGCGACCAACCAAATCAATATTGGCAATGGAAGAAGAGATACGCAAAAAAAGCATGCGACCTACTAAAAAACCACCCACTTTCACGCCATATCCTACGAAGGAAGAAGAAGAGTTGCGCGAGGCCAAACGACGAGACCAAGAACAATCCCAACTCCGTGAAAGATTCAAGCAAGTCGAGGAAGAGACCGAATGGGTTAAAAATTATTACATTGTCAAGGATCTCCACGAAGAACATGAACATGATAGTATATTTTGGAGCCAAGTTGGTTCGGGTCCTTTCGTTAATAACAACAACAAACTACGATATCCTTACTTGCCGTCCCACATTAGTCATAGGACGATTCTTTTTATAAAATGGTGCACCAAGTACAACGAGTTTCTCGCGAGGCACAAAGGGGATAGGTGTCTTTTCAGGCCGCATATACCAAATGGAGAGGAGAGCCTTTTTATCACATTGAAGCCGCCATGCTAGTTGAATCTCGCACCATAAACATGAACAACAAGTAATGTGTTTAAAGGAATATCCACCTTCTAATTAATATTTAATATGCTACTATTCCAAGTTTCCTTTCAATCGAGATTCAATTTATTTTAATGAAGCAATCGTTATCTCGGTTTTGTTAATGCAAAGGACGACTATACCTAAGTCGTCATATGACTTATTTTGCAACAACCTGCTCTTGAGTCGTCAACACCTTTGATCACGTAGTTAACGACTCACGTTGTGATTTTCAAAAAAGACCGTTGGGATTTTCTTCTATATAATACCACCCCATCCTCTAGAGAAAATAGCCCAAAACCATTCTTTTTCCACCAAACTACGTAATCTTTCAATTGCAATGGCCGAATGGGAACCGTATGAAGATTTGTGTCTCGTTAAATCGTTTGATAGTACCTTTCGTGAACGTACAAATGAAATCTATTCAATGTTTTGGAAGAGAGTTAAGGAGTTCTTCTACGGGCGTACTGCGAATCCTAATAACCGAAAATGGAGAGACTTGGCATTTCGATTCAACTACATTAAAAGTGCAATGAGAGAGTATGTAAAAGTTAGAAATATGGTGTCACGACCATCATCCACGAGCTTCTCTTAAGGAAAAAAGTGAGTAATTAATTAATATTTATACTTTCCTCATGCTTCAAAGTTACTAACATATAACATTCCTCGTTTAATTTAATGGAACGTTTCAATGGGTTATGGACAATACGTAATTGGGATACTAAGTTCATTCACCACAAAGAATATACAATGTTGTATCGTCGAGCGCGAAGGTTCATTGTGAACATTTGATGTCAAATTCAAGAATACCCATATTAACTTTCTCCTGGTTGTTATTTTAACTAAGAGTCGTCAATATATCCCATATAAAAGCAACGACTCGTATACCTAAAAGGGGTATTTTCCGGATTTAATACACATGTAACAAATCGTTAACCTGCTATTTGATCCATAACGACTCTAGCCATAGAAAATATGGTTCATCTCACGGATGTTTTCGACCTAGAGTCGTCATTGGTTTCCATATAATAAATAACGACTCTAGCCATAGAAAATATGGTTCGTCTCACGGATGTTTTCGACCTAGAGTCGTCATTGGTTTCCATATAATAAATAACGACTCTAGCCATAGAAAATATGGTTCATCTCCTGGATGTTTTCTGACCTAGAGTCGTCATTAGTTTCCATATAATAAATAACGACTCTAGCCATAGAAAATATGGTTCATCTCCTGGATGTTTTCTGACCTAGAGTCGTCATTAGTTTCCATATAACCCGATGCGACTCTGACTCTATGCAGGAAAAAAAAAAAACATCATTGTCTTCATTTCCCTCACGAGTCGTTAGACTTTTAATTGAAACACATAACGACTATGTGTATATCACAAATAGAGTCGTTACAACTGC
Organism: Papaver armeniacum; assembly: GCA_023531295.1. NCBI lineage: Eukaryota > Viridiplantae > Streptophyta > Magnoliopsida > Ranunculales > Papaveraceae > Papaver > Papaver armeniacum. Next base: position 47,604 of record JAJJWW010001449.1, on the reverse strand, counting down.
TGCACCATAGCTAACGACCCTAACTCTATCACGATGTATAATCTTATCTCGCATTACGGTACTACATTATTCTAACAAACATACTAGTAAACATCCTTCTTAAAACAAAGTAGTTTCAACAAACCAGCCAAACCAAACACATAAGTAGTTTCAACAAACACATAAGTTCAAGTTATAAAGTAACATCTCAAGGAGACGGTAACATCTCCTCACTCAAGACCACCATCTCGACCTCGACCTCCTCCTTACTTCCTGGCCGGAAACTTTCCGCTTTTCTTAGGAGGAGGACCACGAGTTCACCGGCCCCTGGGGAACCACCATCTTCTCCGGTACCTTGTTCATCATGATGTTGGCTACTTTGCCCATGTTCACCACGGTGTTGTGCTCGGCTACGTGTTTTCCGAGTCCTCTTACCTTCCTTGGCCAGCTTCAAAGAAACATCTTCTTTGCATTGGGATTTTCAATGTGCGTGCAATAATCAGCGTCACCGACGTTGCTTCGCAGGATCAATCGCTTCCCCTTTGTCAGCCGAGCAACAAAAAGCCTTGACAAAAAGCTTCATTCGTTCCCTCTATATATATACACTAGATCTTAACCCGTGCCGTAACGGCACGGGATGTTTTGTCTCTAATACGATATTGTTCACATTTTTCTTGCTTCATTTTATTCGTGAGTAATTATTTTGATATTCAAATAGGTTTTGGGTAAGAAAATGGGTTTCCTGATCTTTTTATTTTTTTACTTAAGCATGTTATTCCAATTTATTATCTGGACGGAGTAATAATGTTGTGCCAACATGAAAATAAAATAAAAATACAAGTAAATAAAAATTTTCCCTATTTATTGTTCCATCATACCATAATTTCAAACTTCAAAAAAATATTTCATCTAACAAAGACATATACCTAAACCGCCAATCCAACTCCATGATGTTTATGAATACTTTTGTTCAAATTATTGATAACTAAGGCTCTAAGGAGTGAAGCAAAAACCCATAATATTTTCCCTACTATAGATAAACACTATTTATTTATTTTTGCAAAATGTGAGAGTTATAAAAATGAAGAACCCTTGGCTATTGGAAGGCTGAGATATACACATGTGAGTTGAAAAATAAACTTATAATAGTAAATCAAAACATGTGTAAGATTCTTTCTCAATCATATTGATAACATAATATTGAAGAAATTCGTGGATAAAAAGATTTCACACCAACTATGCTAAGTAGTGCATGAATGACGTTCTCACATCTGGTGTTACTCAAGTAATTTGGAGTTTTAAAGAGCATAGTCATATTGATATTTGTATCTACATAAATTCAACTAACCTTCCGAAGAAAAATTATTAGTTTCAAGGTAGAGCCGACACCTCGCCTTCAATGTATACAACACACATTGGGTTTAATCGGCCTTGAGATTAAACAAATACCCCAATATTAGTCAAATAATGTTTACAAATACGGGATCGAAACAATGTGATAACGGGAAAAATGAGAGACTAACATCAATTCTACAAAGAAAATACCCTATATGTATCAAAGTTTGTTAACCAAACATGTATTCAAATTAAAAAGTCATCAACTTAACACAAAAATATAAAAGAACCCAAGTTAAATCAATACTTGCATAAACAAAACTTATAAGAGAATTTTATAATTATTAAATACCTTTAAAATCACTATTAGAGATTTAATTGCATGCCCCGCAACGGTAGGAGGAAATCACCAGATTAATTTGTAGAAATTTCACTGGATATGTAGCAATTCGAGAAGTTTACACTGGTGGTGATGCGTTCCATCTAAGTGTTTTTCGATTGATTATTTTTTTAGAAGGTTTCGGTTTTCATTGGACAAACCGAGAGGGAGCGTTTCATTATATTCATTATCATTCGTAAATCCAAGACCAACTCGCCCTATGCTTACGGGATCTCAATACAACCTTAGATTTATCTATTGGACGGAGAAACCTTGATACTAAATATGTAGTTTTTAGTGTTATTTATTATATAACGTGACATCCAAATGTTTTTTTCTTCTTCTTAATTTTCATGTATTTTTACCGAGTTTATATTAGCATTAAGACGATCAACCACATTTCTAATTTATAGTGTTATCCTTTTGTAGCAGACACATAATTAACATAGTCAATTACTACTCATCAAAACCTAGCCAAAGATTACACAAACCACCGGATATTACTTCTTTCTCCACCACCACCATTTTCCATCCCTCGTAGAATATTGGGCGCACTTATAACTTTTAATTCCACACGTCATGTATAAAGTTTAGATTTAACAAACTTAGGTCGTCAATTAATTTATTCAACTATATGTTTTTTGTTAATACTGAAAATCATGCGTATTTAACGGTTACCAAAGATAGCGATGGCACCAAAAACAACCATTTTGTCTTATATGATTTGGTATCATCCCAAAAGTATTTTTTATCCGCCTTTTTGATCGTGTCAAAACAACCAACTATACTTTTCACAATACAATGTTACCCATCATGTAAATTTTTTTATTATTTTTGATTCAAAAGAAAAAACTAATACCACCGCCATTAAAACCATCCAGTATACTATTTCTTCCACCAAAACTAATGTTACCGCCTCCACCACTTTGTAACACATTCCACCGCTTCCACCACTTACTTCTTCCTCTACTACCACCACCACCACTAATATCTATTGAAATAATTTTTGTCAAAATTATTACTTATTGATGGAGATATGTATTAATATTAATTAAGGGATATTTATGATGTAAAATTAATAAATCATTTATCATGAGAAATTAATGTTTCCTAAATTAATAAAACACTTGTACTAATTAATATTTAAGTTGAACAAACCATAACCATAGATTTCTCTCTAGACAAATCACTTATACTAATTAATAAAATACTTATACTAATTAATATTTAAGTTGAACAAACAACACTGTTGATTTATCTTTTTTATCAATTCCAACCAAGGTGGAACAATGGTTAGAGGCCACTCTTATGACACAATAGGTCATGAGTTCGAACCTCCCCGTTATAATTTTTAAAATTCAATATCTTGACTTGAGTATTCATAATATTGGAATGAACACCACGTGTGCGACTTGTAGGGTGTGGCACGGAGGATCACATGACCTTTGATTTATCTTTGCCAAGGATAAATCCTGACCACCACTCATATAGGCAAAGTTAGCCTTGGCGCACGTGCGGAGTTATGGGTGTGGTCTGCACAACCACGACCGTAGATTTATCTTTGCCCAGAATAAATCCTGGCCACCACTCAGAAACAAACTGTGCTTTATATTGTAAAAGATTAAAAAAACAATTCTAATGAACTGACGTATATTTGTATGTAAATGAATAACACAATTACACAAATAAATACTCACCACTAGTTTAAGAATGGTAGTATCATCTCTACCGTCGACTTGAGAAGAAGATGTGGATGCTTTCATTGGTCCTCCTACCCGTAGTCCGATCGATCCGTATTACCCTACCATGGGAGAAGCCTTCGTACCATTGATAGTAATCCGTTGTTGCCTCGTAACCTTTATCCACATGCACCCAAAATGTGATGTCTACGAGGCTAGAATGTCTATTATTCCAATGCTTGACATCGATTGCGTTCATAAACCACTTTTATTTCAGCCTTGCTTGCCTCACATTTGTTCAAATTGTGCTTGAACGGAGGTACATCGTCTTCATCGGGTGAATCTTGAACAAACCCAAGTTGACGCATGATTCTCAAAGGATTGTACATTGAAAAACCGTTGAGGGTGAAACAAAGGGCCATGGTAATACACGACATCTTCCACTGCGCCAACTCTAGCATCCTTGTAAGGAGTAAAGATTACCTCTTCCGCCGTGATGTTGTCAAGTTTTTTACGCATTTCTATCAAGGCATCAGTTTGTTCCCTATCCTGAGAACCGGAGTACAACCAACGGGTTCCTGTTGGACTACCTGGGCTCCAATTTGAGTTGATTTTCTGATGTGACTCAATAATGTTATAGAAAGTGGTAGTAAGGTTGTCGTTCACTCGGACTTGATGAAATCGATCTTAGGATTTAATAAAGAAAAATAATAAAAATACAGAATATATACAATTTATGTCACAAGACGGAGAGAGTTACTTTGGGATTCGATTCCGCCAAACTCATAACAAAAGGTTCAAATATTAATTCTTTTAACAATTATAGCTCAACAAATAAAAACATGGACTCTTATTTTTGCCAAAGTTGATTCTCAAAATATTAGTTATAAATCGTAAGCATGGGACATCAAACATTTAAGCAAGCATGACCCATCTAATAAAATAATAACTAATTTTATCAAATCATAATTCAATTTTTAATCGATGCAAAAGTCATAAAAAGAATTAATTAAAATTACCCATGTATGAAGTTCGTCTTCCTCCGTCGTCCCAGTGATGGGTTCTAGCTCATCATGTTGGAAACACGCTCAAAATCCATTTTTATTGCTCAAAAGAGGTTTACAAATGATGCACAAAAAGAGAAATGATAAAAAAGGTTTGCAAATGATTATAGTTGTTGCAAACTACATTACTGAACTACGATAGAGATAAAGTGCGGGCTACATTAACATGGTGCGACCACGCTCTGTAATCGTTTTCCTTTGTTGAAAAACGACTGTCCTGGATGGTCTGTTCTTCACGATCTTCAGAGATGCAGCAGCAGAAACGGTGATTCTGCAACTTGATTTCTTTGGCTCTTGTAGCGTTCCAAATCCTCCCAAACTCTCCGTAACCTCTCAATGATATACCAAAGACCTATTTATAGTCAAATGACGAGATATCACAATATAATTGCATATAATCCTCCCATCACTCGGTGTTTAAAGAAAATATTTTGTTTCCCTGTTTTACTTCTACACGGCTTCTGATGATGTAAATACGTGCTGAAGCTTCCTTACTTAACTCCTACACGTTTTTGAAGTGACCAAACACGAGCAAAACTCGTCCAAACACGCTGTAATCCGTGAATATCATCCCGTGCATAGCTCCCTGTTTTCTTCCAACACGAGTTCTCTAGCCAAATTGGATCGAAAAGAAGACCCATACCAGTCCTGTGAGGCCAAAAGGAAGATACCCAATGATTTTGACCATTGAGTCTCTCTGAAACTGACTCCAAAATCCGAACCCTAATCTGGTTCGTTCTTTGCCATAGTTTCCCGCCAAAAGCTTATTTTCAAATTGTTGAAGATGACCCCCTTATCCTGTTACGGGGTGCGAATAGCAGTGCCTCCTTGGGATGCCCCTTAGCAATTGGGTTACCCCTTATCCAAAGACGAGTCCGAATAACACTTGTCCTCACGGGAGGTGCTCCGAGCAACTTTTCGAGCCGAATTTTCCAAAAAATATTTATTTCCAAAAATACCTAAAAATACATAAAAACACAATATTAGTACAAAAATCGAGTTCCAACAATACCAGCACTGAGGACAATTCAGACAAAAAATGTGTCTATCAAATACCCCAAACTGATTATTTGCTAGTCCTCGAGCAAATTTATTCTAGAAAATAAAAATCATTTGAACCCTAGGTGGCCCTAGTGGCGGTGTGTTGTCTCCTGGAGGGTTTACCAGAGGTGTACCCACAAAACCTTTACTCCCGGACCCTAGCTATTTACGCAAAATCTTGGAAGGCACTAAAGAATCTCCTTGGTTGGCATACTTATTGACTACGGGAGGAAGTATCCCGATGCGAAATTCCAATTCTTTGTACACGAGTTTGCACTCAAGCATACTAAAATTCATATAAAGTGACAGAGCTCTACTCGAGATAGTCGCACTATGGACATCAATACCGGAGTCAAAATTAATCACATGGATAGATCAAGAAGATGGATATAGAGAAAACATAGATGGTTTTGATGTTTACTAAGTGACAGGTGTTTCCCATATCTGTCTGAAGGCCTCCGCCAAAATGAACCTATCCTAATGGACTGAGATACTAGTCTGACTAATATCAACACACTGGCATATACAAGGGAACCAGTGGTCGATAATCCTAACTCTAGGTCAACACAACTGGCATATACAAGGGTTCCAGTGGTCGACTTTATTGAATTTATTCCGGTTGGTCTGATGGTCTGGTCTCAATTTCTTTCTTCTTCTTTTTTTTTTTTTTTTTTTTTTTTTTGTATCTCAATCACTCTAATTCACCCTAGCATTGGTAACAACTTGATTCGTGGGCCCCACCTAATCACTTAGAGAAACATAGTTTAAAAAGAACAAAATAAAAACAGAAGTGAAAAGGACTCAACGAGATATGGTGAAACTATCATGTTATTTCTAACACCTGAGCTCTGTGCTTTTATGAATAGACTCTTTAGATGTTGCCATCTAATCAGATTGGTTCCTCAACTCCTACAACCAAAATGCTTCCATCCACTTAGATTGGTTAGTGCCATCCTTAATAAGCATAAATTTCTAGGCTCTGGAGTTTAATTATCGCAACTAAAAAGTTTCTCCCATACCCCCAAACTTAAATCTAACATTGTCCTCAATGTTCTAAAGATAAAATTAAAAGAATGAACAAGGAGAAACTGTTACCATTTGAAGTAAAAGAGTTAAGGAAAGATATTACCGTGTTGCAAGAGCATGGGTTACCTCCCAAGAAGTGCTAAGTTTAAAGTCTTGACCCGGACATTGGAAAGGATTAGTCACCTCGAAGAATCATATAGCAAGAACCTAATAATCAAGCGGGTCATCGGATCAAAAAGTGCTAACCACAAGAAGAGGAGACTGCAACAGACCAGGAAGATATCCAACACACCCTTATCTATCTTTTTGTTTAAGACAACTACATCTAGTTGTGGTTCGGGTTCAGTCTCTATAAAAGGGTCTAGATAACATATTTTCATGGGTTGCGTTTCCTTATGAGTTAGATCCGAATGTTCAGGTTCTAGAGTGCGGAAAAACTCAAATAAAAACTTAGAAGCACATAATAATAACTGAATAATTGAGGATCTTCTAAGTCAATCGGTTTTGACTTACACAGCTGACCACAATAAGATTGGTAGTCTTCCTTAAGCAAATGTGTCGACCCTAATATCCTAAAGTAATTAGGTTTAGTCTCAAAACTTAATAATTGACACATCTGAAACTTATACGTTCACACAATTGGAAGGAAGGTTTTTGGTGGGAAAACAAAATCAATCGTGGTATCATAGCCTTGGTTAACCACATCAACCAGAGGATGGGTTCTTAACAACTGAACTTCTTTATGGACACAACTAGGTTCAGGAAAAAGTGTATGAAAATAATCTTTTAAAATGGTTGAGGCACATATGTCAAGTCCCAAGTTAGGGACTTTTCTAAGAGTTAAAGCACATGGAGAATGATAATCACCCCCAAACTTAGAGTTTTCAGTGTCTCTAGAAAGACTAGTCACAACTTCCCTAATTTCAAGGTCATCTGATTCCTGAAAATGGTCAATTGGTTCTTCTAAGTCAGGTACATCCTCACTCATCTCTACGAGTTCATTTTCTTTTTCTAAGTCTATTGTTTCTAAATCGCTAGACTCAAAATATACTCGTTCCTCTAAACCATCATTGGCTTCGTAACCAAAAGGAAATACTACATCGTCTAAAACGGGGGTATCTCTAGTCAAATCCTCGTCCTTTTGAATAGGTGAATAATTATTAAAATTATTTGGATTTGAACTAGAAATAATATTATCGTTATAAAGCTCAATTGGGGTAACAATTTCATGATCACTATGCCTATTTATTTCAAATTCTTCATCAACACTATCCTCATCATAATCATCATTATAATAATATGAAAATGGTTGAACCTCATCTAGACAAGTAGTGTTACCAATTTTATCCTCGTCATCTTGATTATGTAAATAACTATCCTCATTTTCAGGGTACTATTGGAAACACTAAGATTATCTCGAGCAGATTCCGTTGTGGGCCTCAAACAAAAGCTTTCGAATCGACTCATATGACTTCATTATGGTATCGTGACTCGACTCACATGACTTCCTTAATGTATCGTGACTCGACTCACATGACTTCCTTATTGAATCTAGGAAAGAAATTTCACTCGTTGCATTGCTTTCGTCCATAACTAAGTTATTCATTTACGCAAACTTACGTGTCGTCTCAGCTAACTTACGTGTTGACTCTATTAGAGAGGAATTTTGCTCGTACGACCGGGTGGCGTGTGGATAGTAATTGGGCTCACCATGGTATGACCCATAACCTTCAAAAGATTGGCGTTCCCAACCACTATTCACACTATGGTCATAAAAAGAGGAATGTCCATATTGTTCAGTTGGATAATCATTGTATTGGCTGTTATAATACCAGTTTGACATCCTAACTGCAAGGGAATTCTACACAAACACAAACAAGGATGACTCGACCACAACAAACCTCTGCGATTTCTAGCAAACAAAAAGCATGATGGCTCCACTTAGATTGCTTTCTAGACCGACTTCTAATCCTTCAAAAGGAATTCATTACAATCTGAGCAAACCCCTCTGGAATCAATCCGAGTTTAAGTAAGTTGAATAGAGGCGAGGAAGCTGCGTGGAGCTTTGATACCCAAGGCCTCACCGCATTACAAGGCGGCGCGATCACGCATTCAACTCACGAAACCATCATGAACTTCGAAGTATGCTCAAAAGAGTAACCAATATTTTTCGAACGACTTTCCTATTAAGCTCGTTACCCTATAGGTCTCGTTTTAGTCAAAATTTTAGGCTTAGGTTCGCGTTTGGTTTTGTTTTCCTAAGGCGGGCAAGAAGAGAACGTGATGAAATCCGAACCCTTATCTTGTATGGCCAGTCCTTGCCCTTTACTAGGAAATTAAAACAGCGGATTCATTCCTCGACATATATTCACACGAAATCATCCAAAGAAACCCGGCGAGGATTCGCGGGTGTTTAGAATTCTTACCTCCGTTCCGGACGGGATGAACTGTTGAAGTCGACTCGGGCCACGACTCCTATGTCGGTGTACGAACCCGAGGGGCCGAGGTGATATCGTAATCACCGTCCTTCCCTGTGCAATTTATATTTAAATTACCCTTCCTTAGGGTTTTTTTTTTTTGTTTTTAAAAAAAAATGTCCAAAAGTCCAAAAATAAAGTCCAAAATTAAGAAGTCCAAAAAAAAAAAAAAAAAAAATTACAAAAAAAATTACCTAATTACAGTTTCTAAAAATAAATAAATAAAAAAATTAATTACACTATATACAAAATTTTCTTCTTCACTCCTTCTGGATTCCTCTTTTTCTTTCCTTCTTTAGCTTCGCTTTTGTTTTCAGCGCTTTCTCCCTTTTTCTTGAGCTCGTTCCAATTCTGAAAACAAACAAGAAATACCAAAAGGCGTAAAAAAGAACAAAAATAATAAAAATAAAAATAAAACCTAAAAACAAATCTATACACAAGTCCGCGTCGGCGGCGCCAAAAATTGATGTGACTCAATAATGTTATAGAAAGTGGTAGTAAGGTTGTCGTTCACTCGGACTTGATGAAATCGATCTTAGGATTTAATAAAGAAAAATAATAAAAATACAGAATATATACAATTTATGTCACAAGACGGAGAGAGTTACTTGGGATTCGGATTCCGCCAAACTCATAACAAAAGGTTCAAATATTAATTCTTTTAACAATTATAGCTCAACAAATAAAAACATGGACTCTTATTTTTGCCAAAGTTGATTCTCAAAATATTAGTTATAAATCGCAAGCATGGGACATCAAACATTTAAGCAAGCATGACCCATCTAATAAAATAATAACTAATTTTATCAAATCATAATTCAATTTTTAATCGATTGCAAAAGTCATAAAAAGAATTAATTAAAATTACCCATGTATGAAGTTCGTCTTCCTCCGTCGTCCCAGTGATGGGTTCTAGCTCATCATGTTGGAAACACGCTAAAAATCCATTTTTATTGCTCAAAAGAGGTTTACAAATGATGCACAAAAGGAGAAATGATAAAAACCGGGTTTGCAACAACTATAACTGTTGCAAACTCATTACTGAACACGATAGAGATAAAGTGCTACTGTTACAACAGCTGCGACCCACGTTCTGTAGTCGTTTTTCACCGTTGAAAACGACCGTCCCCCGATGGTCCTGTTCTTCACGATCTTCAGAGATGCAGCAGCAGAAACGGTGATTCTGCAACTTGATTTCTTTGGCTCTTGTAGCGTTCCAAATCCTCCCAAACTCTCCGTAACCTCTCAATGATATACCAACACCTATTTATAGTCAAACAGACGCGAGATATCACAATATAATTGCATATAATCCTCCCATCACTCGGTGTTTAAAGAAAATATTTTGTTTCCCTGTTTTACTTCTACACGGCTTCTGATGATGTAAATACGTGCTGAAGCTTCCTTACTTAACTCCTACACGTTTTTGAAGTGACCAAACACGAGCAAAACTCGTCCAAACACGCTGTAATCCGTGAATATCATCCCGTGCATAGCTCCCTGTTTTCTTCCAACACGAGTTCTCTAGCCAAATTGGATCGAAAAGAAGACCCATACCAATCTGTGAGGCCAAAAGGAAGATACCCAATGATTTTGACCATTGAGTCTCTCTGAAACAGCTCCAAAATCCGAACCCTAATCTGTTCCGCTTTATATAGTTTCCCGCCAAAAGCTTATTTTCAAATTGTTGAAGATGACGCCCCTTATCCTGTTCAGGGTGCGAATAGCAGTGCCTCCTTGGGATGCCCCTTAGCAATTGGGTTACCCCTTATCCAAAGACGAGAGTCCAGGAATAACACTTGTCCTCCGGAGGTGCTCCGAGCAACTTTTCGAGCCGAATTTTCCAAAAAATATTTATTTCAAAAATACCTAAAAATACATAAAAACACAATATTAGTACAAAAATCGAGTTCCAACAATACCAACACTGAGGACAATTCAGACACAAAAAATGTGTCTATCATTTTCACATCTTCATTGTCTTTGAACAGTGAGGGGAAATGATCATAAATCCACACCTATTTTAAACAATCAAATAAACATAAAAATATATCGAAGGAAAAAACATACTAAAAGAAGACAACTTTCATCAATCCAAATACCTGGATTAGAGCCAAATTCCCATTAATTTGAGAAGTTCGTTCATGAGATCCCCGGGAAAGCCGAACATTCGGATGTGCAACTATGGCAAGTCCCCAAGAGTACTTGTTCACATCTTCTAAGGGGTCCAAAAGTCAAGAAGGTTGGCGCTCACCCCGTTACCTTTGTGTCGGGAAATACAACCGATGCAAGGACGTACAACAAATAAGCCGCCGCCGCATAACGACATTCCATATCGTAGAGACCTCCTTTTTTTTCCTTCTCTCATGTACCAAAAACATCCGCCTAATGTCCACAAGTTTGAACTCTTTCTTCTGGGTACTTAGCTCCCTAAGACGAAAAGCCCATCGGTCTTCTCTTTATCCCGGCCAAACAAGTTCTTGGTCCATGTATAAATTTCATCCCAACTAGGCCTTCTCCCGAAATTCTCACTTTGGTTGATTTACCTTCGACCCGCACCCCTAATATTTGTTCTCGCATCATCGTGAGTCAATGCCATCTCGCCAAAAGGAAGTTGGAATGTGTCGACTTCAGCGTAATACCTTTCACGAAACTAGATACTGCGACCTTGTCATACGCAATCACAGTTCACAACGGCATTGTACAAACCGGAGTTTTCAACATATTCTTTAACTCTCGCACATTCACCTTCTAGCGGCCACAACTCCATTTTCTTAAAAGAAGATTGGTGCTGAAGAGACGTGCGGCATTCTTATGATCCCGCAAAAAAATAAACAAATAAGTATTAAAAAACATATTAGAAAAGTAATATCAACCAACTAATCAAATAGCAAGCAAAGTTGGGATTCTTACGATTGTCTCATAGATGGTATGAGCCCACGATCCAAGATATCCAAATAGAACTTTGCCCCCATCTCTAGGTTCTCCTCTTGGTTTACCACTTCGAAGAGGCTCCAACATCAAACGAGACGCTGAACGTGTCTCGCTACCGGGTGCAATATCGTTCCATCCTTCTTAACCCTCTTTACCGGCCGTCTTTGCATCCTGTTCTTGACTTCTACATCTTGTTTACCATCATCCTCTTCATCATCCTTACCACCACCATCATCCCCTTCATCCTCTTCCTCCTCATGACCACCATTATTACCTCCATCCCCTTCCCGCTCATCATCATCACCATTACCATCATCGAATCATCACCACTAACATTACCTTCATCATCATTGTCACTCTCTACTTCCTCTTCACCTCGTGCGGAGGATCTTCTTGTATCTCCTCTTCTTGGATTTCTTCTTCTTCACCACTACCTTGCTAGCGGAAATAACGGGAGAGTCTCGATTCTCGATGAATCCGACAACTCGTTACCTTTGTCTCTCGGTTCGGTGATAGAAAATGAGACCTCACTCGGCTTCTTACCGCGTAATGGACCGGCAAGTAAGTATTTATCATGACGTGGAGCTTTGGAAGGTGGAGTTATCGTCATTGAAACCTTTCCTTTGGTTCTGCATTTGGTTCCGAAACAAAATAACAAAAAAAAACCAATAAGAGTCGGCAATCGAATAATCTAAAACACAACCGACCCTTGTATAACATGTGACGACTCAAAGTTATATGATAACGACCCTGTCAAATAATAATGGGTCGTCAAAAAAACAATAACGATCCTACAATTTGGGTTGACGACTCTAGGGCATATACTTAAGTGACGACTCAAGGGGAAATGAGATGACGACACTATCAATTTTTGTAACAGAGGGCTGTTCGAGTTCCATCTAGAGTCGTTAGGAAATAAATAAGGGTCGGCAAACAAGAGTCGTCATCTGCAACATAAAAGAGTAACGACTCTATTCTAGGGCAAAAATTGTCGCAGTAGCAGAATAAGGGTCGTCATCTTCAACCTAATACACTAACGATTTTTCACAAAATAAACATGCAAATGAAAAGTCGTTAGGGTATCCACTACGATGCTAACGACCCTTTAACTGAAACCGCTAAATTTCAGTTACCAGACTCGATTTCACAATCAAAACACAACAAAAAAAACGCATAGAAGGTGGGTTTAACTTCACATACCTTCTAATTGGACCCATATCTTCTTTGGGTTTCGATTTTTTGGGTTTTGGGGTTCTTCCCACGATTACCTTTCCTTTGACGGCGTCGAGGAGATTGGGGATTTGACGTTCTTTGCGAGCGATGCCTTTTTGTACGAGCCATGTTTGAAGAAGAAGGTAATCGTCGATTATCTTCTAACATCGACGATGAATCGGTCGAAGAAAAAAATCGTTTGGGGTCGTTAATGGTGGTTGTGGAGAGGAAGAGGAGAGGAAGAGGAGAAGAAGAGAAAGAAGAAAAAAAGAAACTCGATTTTTTGGTTTAGTTTAGGGGTAGAAGTGGTCAACCGGTCCTGGTCCTCCTGTGTAGTACATGGCCGAACCGGACCCGACATATCAACATCGGTTCGGGTCCTCACGGCCTCGGTCCGGTTCCATAATGTGTTGGCCTGAACCGAACCCGTTTAAAGTCCCAAATACCCGTCGGTCCTACCGTTGGGTATTAAAAAAACTATTAAAATCTTAATTTCTTTCTCTTTTTAACTTGAATATAAATTATTTTTATAAAAATTTATTATTATTTCTTTATTAATGTACTAAATAAAGATTAAATGTAAGAAAAAATCAAAAATAAAAAAAATCAAAGCCAAAACTAAAAATACCTATAATTTTGCTAAAAAAATGATCAAAAGGTTAAATAAACGGTACCCATTACTCGCGGTACCGTCGGGTAGACCCCGGTTGGACCTGATTATAAACGGGTCTATTCGGAAGTAGTTACCACGGTCTTAAGTGGCTAATGGGTCCAACTTTAGGACCACGAAACCCACCCAATTAGCGTCCTGTTCGGATAGATGTAACGGTACCCATTGATGACCCGGTTTAGGGTATATGAATTGGGGGCCTAATTATGATTTCAAATTAGTGTTAACCGATTTTTAAGATTTGTGTTTAGTAAAGGTAAAATGATCTTTTCAATATCGGATTAATACGCCTTCCAAAAAAGTGGGGTGGAAATAAAATATCATGGCCCCAATTAAAATGTCTGACCCCAATCAATCCAGGATTTTTAAGGTTAGGGTTTCTGAAAATCTCCGTAGTCTCTTATTCTTTTCTTCATATCTCTTTTAGGTTTTTGATTTTTACTATTTTTTTTTTTTATCTCGATTTTTTTTTTTTTTTGATTCTCCTTGAATCAGTGCGGAGGAGTTTTAATGATCAACATACTTTCGAAACCGAATAAATTTCGTTCTCCTTAAGAAAGTTACAGTAGTTGCTTCATTTTATTCACATCTTCGTGTCAATAATCTATTCCTGTAAAATCCGGGTTCTAATCCGGGGTTCTAAGTATGGTATTCGTTTGATTTCGGGGTTTAAATCTATTTGTAACTTCAATTTAATGCTGTTAATATTGGACAATTGATTGAAGTGGGTTTGCTCGGTTTGCTCTAATATGGAAGTGGGTTTTTGATTTGAAGTGGTCTAAGCATTTCAGGTACCGTTGAAATGGCTGTTGGTGAATCTGGTGATATAGTCTTCCCTTGAGGTAAAGTAGAGTTATATTCTTAGCAAACTATGTTTTTCTTATTTATTGTGACAGAGCAATCTTTGTATTCCAGGGGAAGGCGTCTCGACCTAAGGATGAGTCTTGGTCTAATTGTGCCGAAAACTGATTTATGTGGGGTTATGTATCCTGGATCTCTAATTTTTAGTGTGTTTCTGCAGGGTTTGTTGAGATGGAAGGAGGTGAATAAAGATGGTCTTATGAATTGCCACCAGATTTTATTGGGCTAATCTTTAAGAAACTATTTATTCAAGATATTCTGATTCGTGATTCCTAGAGTTTGGAAACCATAGGGCAAAGTTGTTGCTGGATCTTACTGTTGGCCGGAGATTATTATTGAGGATTGGAGGCACTTCTGATTATCAGTAAGTGCAGTATTACTTTGGTCTTTTAGTAACTGGTTCTGACGTTGATTTATTTTTTTGTCATCTTGTTTGCCCGAAATTGGACATTTCCTTACTTTCTAATGCATTTAAGCTTGGCCCTGTAATGATTTCCACCCCTTCATTTTTGCAGGAGAAGGAACTACATGATCAAATTCAGGAGCTTAACTCTGGATTGCTAAATCGAAGGTATAAATGGCAAGACAAACTTTTTGTACACTGCATTCTTCATTTAATATTGTATCTGAAATTAGTCTTCCATGACTAAGTGATCTAGCATTGTTGAACTGAAATATCTATCATATTGTGATGCAGTGATGTTGATTCAAGGATGTCATGCGCAAATTACATTTGATGGAGATTCGCGTACATTAGCTAGGTGATTAATAGAATTAGCTAGGTGATGTACTATGCTGTGTCCAGGCTTGATTTGTTATCATTAAACTTGACTTGTTTCTCGGCTGCTGCTTGGGTTGCATTATCACCTTGCTTTTCTTTGATTGTTGTTCATTTCATAACTCAGAATTTCTTCTCTACTACATTCTATCAGACTAAACAACGTAGCTAATTATTAAGCAACCGCTGTTTTCTTGTTAAGCTTATACTTGTGTAATGCCGCCAATGACCCCTTGTTTTGTTCTGTCTTTAATCGTATGTTTACTGAATTCTTCAGTACATTTTTATTTTTTAGTAAATTAGCACCGGAGGCACACTTAAGTAAATCCATGTTCTCCTGAGCATTTCTTCTGGCATATAACACCTTATTTAAGATGTCATACAATGCTCAATTTAGAGTTCTCGAGTGCTCCCCGCATTTGGATGCATTTCTTTATTCCCTTTCCTAGACATGTGAAGATTAAAAGTAAATCCTCCGAAGAAGTTGACCTAGGTTCAGTCTCAGATACCTGAAATATGTTTTCTTTTACTGTTCATGAGATACCTCTTTATCACCATCAGCAAACTATCTGCAAAAGTATATATCATTTTTATGTTTGAGAACCTATGGTAATGGCGATAAACCTGATAACGAAATTCTGAAAATGGTTGCAAAATCAACATTGAAGACCAAGGTACATATCATTTTTATCTTTAGTTCCATTTAGCATCTTGTGCACCTTGTATGCTGTTACTTATGCTTTCCTAATACACTTTTTTTTTTTTTTTTTTTGTAGTTGTATGAATCAATGGAAGATTAGTTATATATCTCATTTGAATTATGTTCGGTTAATGGGGTCCGTACTCTTGCGCTTCTCAAGCTGAATTTGTTTGGTTCTACATTTGTTATTATTCTTTGGTCATTCTGCCCAGTTTCCCTTGATAAACATCTCATTTTCTTGTAGTTTTTCTATTGGTCTAGGGCGCTGGAGCTTTTGAGGTTGCAGCCAGATAGACAGTATCAATGCTTCACCAGATTTCTATAGCGTAAATCTCGGCTCAGATGTAGAATTTTTGAAGAGGTTAGCTGGGTCCTCATTACCTGTTTGATCTTCGCATATTTCTTGCGTTAATTATGATATATATTGGTGACCAAAACATAATTGTTTTTTATTGTTTTAGGTCTGACACAATAAAATAGTCCAGAATCAACTACTGCTACATGGAAACGTTTAGTTAGCTTGCGAAGTACTTGCACAAGCAGCTTTGGTGGTCTTCCCTCGATCACCTGCACCGCTATGATTGGTTGACCTTGAGCTTATACATTTGCTGGAACGAAACTCATAGCAAAATGTTAGCATTGTAATAGATGATTTTGGGTATGTTATGCTCTGATTAGTGACTGAAGTCTTCCTAGGAAATATATTTTGTCTTAGGATGTAGCTTTTGCTAAGCTTTGTGATTTTTGGTGTTATGGTATCTTATGTTTTGTTGTCTTGTGATTTTTTGTTGTTGCAGTGAATGGGGCCAACCTTCACCGGAATTGAGATCTGCTGTATCTGTTCATGTCAAGGTCATAATTGCATCTGATGTCTATTTATCTAATCATAGTGCATCTGATGGTTTTCTAGGCCCAAGCTTAATTATTGTGCACCCAGTACCCTCGCACTACAAACATCATAGTCAGTACTGTTCAAAAGCTGTACTTCTTTTTGAGCCAGCTCAGCATTCTTTTTTACTCATTGCCCTAGCGCCTGATTCATTGATAATCACATAATATTGTCCTGTGGCTTATACCTTTAGTTTTTCCTCTCTTGTGATTTGCGAACATTACAATCTGGCCGACTTTTCTCACTTCAAGAGCTTATTTTGTTCCCAACCCAAGATACTAGGATGTTTGAATACTTCTTTGTATTGCAGGTTATCCGAGTCTTCAAGTGGCCAGCAAACATGTCTTGGTGATCTTGGATTTGTGCCCAAGTAAGTGTTAATGTATTTTTTGCAGAGTAATGCTTGTATCAAATGAGTGCAAAAGAGTATGCTGGTTAAAAATCAACCTCGTGCATGTGTTGATGAACTTTTAGCTAGAGTAATACTTGTATTAATGAGCTAAAAAGATTATGCAGGTTCATGCATCACACTGTGCCAGTGTATTAATGTATATCAGCGAGTGCATGAGAGTATGCAGGTTCAAAAATTAACCGCTTGCACAATACTGTGCAAGTGCCGTAATCAATTTTAGCTAGAGTAATGCTTGAGATAAGCACAAATAAATATGCGGGTTAAAAGTTAACCGTGTGCACCGGTGTGCCAGTGTGTTAATGTATATAAGCGACTGCATGAAGATTATGCATCTTAAAAATTAGACGTATACACAATATTGTGAAGTTGTGTTAATGAATTTTTAGCTAGATTAATGCTTGTTTAAATGAATACAAAAGATTACGCAGGTTCATAAAAGGTTATGCAGGTTAATAATAATTAACTGTATGCACCATATTATGCCAGTGTGTTAATGTATATAAGTGAATGCATAATATTATGCATTTTAAAAAATAATCGCGTACACTATTGTGCAACTGTGTATAAATGAGCTCAAAAGATTACACTGGTTAAAAATTGTTCATGCGTGCCACATTGTGCCAGTGCGGTAATGTAAATAAGCAAGTGCAAGTGCACAGGAGTACGAAAGTTAAAATTGCAAGTGAGTTACTAAATTTCTAGCCAGAGTATAATACTTATATAGATAAGTGCAAAAATTTGTGCAGGTTAAAAATTAACCGTGGACACAACATTGTGCCAGTGTGATAAGCATGAGATTATGCAGGTTAAGAAATAACTATGTGCATCACATTGAGTGTGTTAATATATTTTGTCTAGATATATGTAATGTTTGTATAAATGATTACAAAAGATTATGAAGGTTAAAAATTAACCGTGAAAACAGTAGTGTGCAAGTGTTTTGATGTATTTTCAGCTAGAGTTTATAACTGAGTGCGAGATCACTGGTCAGCAATAGCATCTCCCTTTTTCATCCCAAAGTTTTTGTGACGTCGACGAACTGTTGTTGGTGTGATGGTGTCTTGACTCATGGAAGTACTGTTTTGGACATGGTTAAAGGACACCTTTTAGCGTATCGGATCCTAGTGTAACAGTGACCAGATAACCATGTTCAAATTCTTGCATCGACTCCAACCAACTACATGACGACCTAGTGAAGGAGATACTGCATTCAAAGCAAATATATCAAATATTAGAAAGTAGCTAATTCTACTTTAGTAATTTTAAGAACTATATACAAACACAAACAAATGTAATTCTAGCTATGTAAAGGATAAACCTTCATTTAAGACCTCTTTTGCGTTTCTGCTTCTTTTTTGACCTGAATATGCTGCTGCTGCAAGCTTGGAGGACTCGGTTGTTGTTGGTTGGTAATGAAGAGAGACTCGGCATATGAACTGCAATAAATTGATCCTTGAAGTTAACAAAACAGAAAGGTTGGAATTTTTTGGATCACTGTTCAAGTGATGAATATAATAAGTTGTACCAGGAGAGGCAGCGCTAATCCTTTTGCCTTAAAGTAGTATATCTGCTCATAGTGATGATCAAGGATACATAGTACTTTCGCAAGACAAAAGATGCATTAGTCCCTGTAGAGGGAAAACTAAATGCTGCAATCATCTCTTTGCATCTTCTTTCTCTGATGACCTGTGCAGCATATGTATGTAAGTGTCTTGTATAAGGACAATAAGAAGTGGTAATGTGCACATTAGTCGTGGTATATTTACTTGGCTAAAAAAGTAGTCGTGGTAATGCACACATATACAAGAATCGAGATCATCAACTAAGGTTAATTACCATTGAAGTAACGAATCGGGTAGAAAATGCTGCATTGAACACATACTCGGATGTTATGCTTGTATATACACGTCTTATTATCTACATACTCGGATGTTATGCTTGTATATACACGTCTTATTATCTAACTTCTGCACCTTCACATACGAACAAAAGATGATACCAACCGAGATGTGGTTCACTAGGCCTAGCTAGGGGTGTACATCCGGTCGGACAGGCTAGCCCAAGCCCGATTATAGCACAGGCCGGACGGGCTTGTAGACCTTACTACCCATTAAGTTTAACTGGCCGGGTCGGGCAATAACAAAAATTTAATGCCCATAGCCCGTCCATACCAGTGAAACAATACTGAGGCCGGGAGTGAGGTCGGTCCGGCAGCCCTCGGCCCAAGAGATAATTCAAAATTTTAAAGTATATATGTTTGTTTTTTTGGCTTGATGAATGATGATATATCTCAGAACTTCGTTCAAATGATAGTTCAAGCAATTCATATTCATTATTATGAAATGTAATTGAAATTTTCTCTAACCCCAATAAATTGTCCACATATGAAGTTTAAGTTCTTGAAAAATCCATCACACTAGTAGAAAACTTTATTCGAGGCTATTGGCGGTCGGGCAAGTAGGGTAACTAAACAGAGCTACTGGGCGGGCTAACAGTCGACTCCAATATTTGAACAAAAACCCGGTCCGCCCACTTATAATTATCGGGCGGGTAGGGCTAGCCCCATGACAGTCAGTTGTCCCGGCGCTCATGGGTTCATTCGGACCGGTGCGGTACATGGCGGTCGCAGGCTTCCGGACATTCTGTACCCCCTAGGCCTAGCACATCACACTAGACCGTTCTTACATGCCTTAGCTACCTAAGGATGAAGTTATGCAACTCAACCGACAAAAATACTTACTATTTTTCCGTGAAGCTTTCACCCTGACCCCTTGTTCTTAACCAAGGCACACTTAAAGCAAAGAATTATTGCAGGTTCCATGGTCAAATTTTAACAGCATGTAGCTCCCTATCTATATCTTCCATCTTTTATCCAGTGTTTTTTTTTTGATCGTTCAAAAGGATAGATTAAAAGGCACACAAGCCGTGTGCGAGCGTATACAACTGAAGAGCGAACTGCCCACAAAAGAAGCAACAAAAACATGGAAATACGGCTAAAGCAAAGTTGCAAACAACAAAAAGACCACTGCCTATTGGCGAAACGATAAAGACCACTTTGCCTATTGACAATGAGCAAACTCGTCAACATCTTCTATAATTAAGTCATCGTGATTTTTTTCGAGATCTCTAAACATTTCTTCACGATTAGTCTTTCGAGGTGGAAAATCTAAGCCCCCATAAAGAACCATGCTCCATTAGTTTATCTCCTAGATTTTGTTAGGAACTTTAGTTTTAGGAAATTTTTTTCTTTTTTGAACTTGCAAGAGTACCATTTGGGTGCATACCGTATTTTGGATTTGATATTCAATTTCATACCGATTCCAAAGAATTGACTTGCACGAAGACGGCTTTGCGATGCTAGCTTTTGGATCTTCCAAAACCAATTTGGAGGTGCCTACCTCTTCTTCCTTTTCTTCTTCTTCTTCGAATCCATGAAACCTGTTATGGATTTCAAAACCTGGGAGAATGTCGGGATCGATAGATGAGGTAATTGCTCTTTCCACTTTCTTTTTGCCTTGCCTTTCTTTCTTTTATAAGAAACCCACTCACCTAGAACCTTTTCTTGTTCTATTACCTCTTCTTCTTCATCTCCACTTTTATCAAAAACAACATCCAAACTCTTTTCTCCTTGCGGATCGATGATCGTCATTCAAGGTGTAGAAACGAATCCTTCTTCAATGCTCCCATTTAGTTCTTGACTCGGTCATTAATGATCGGTTTTGTGCCATTAGGAACTATCGTTTCGGCGTTTCAGCTCCAACTTCTGGTACCATATTGAACCGCTCAAGTAACGAAGCGGCCGCTGTTCATTATCCTTCTCCATTGTTACTTCCTTAGTTGATAAGATCTTCCCAACTCCTCCTAGTCAGCTGCTTTTTCTTTGTTGTCCAATGATCTCTACTCTTTGTCCCTTTAGTAGAACATTTGCCGTTGGAGTGCCCAAAGGAAAAGCAAAGACTGCACTTTGGTGGTCTCCACGATATTCCACCTAAGATTCATGACGAAAGTACCATCAATCCATAGAGGAATGTGGCTTGGATAAGTGCGATCGACATTGATTTCAACCAAGACTCTAGCATAGGTAAGTCTAGTCTTTTTGAGAGTACATTCATCCATCGGCAGGGGCTTACCAAAAAACTAGCAATTGGACTTAATCCCACTTTGTTCCACATATGGATAGGAACATTGTAAATCAATATCCAAACCTAATGGTCTTCATCTCTCGTAATTGAGTTTTCAAGCAAAGGTGTCCAGGTCTAACCAAAAACAGTTTGCCTAAAATGTAGAAAGATCCAAAATCTAGTGCTACCGCTCCATCTTCCATATTCAAGAATTCAAAGAAGAAAGCATTGCTTCCATGGATAGTAATTTTTACCTCTCGCTTTCATCTTCCAAGTATTGGCAATCGCAAATTGAACTTCCGAGAAGGAGCGTCTTTTTTCCAATGAAGTAGCCAACAACCAAGTTCTCATGCCTCTAGTTACTTCTTTAGATTTTCGGAAGAGATTGAGACCACCTCCTTGCCTTCAATCAAAGTAGAGGGTTGATAATCTAATGAACAATCTTCACTGATCTTATTTAGCGTAAGAACAAAGAGACCAATTAAATTCTTTGTTACCTCCATTAAAATCCAATTTTCCACAACTAGGTTTGAGTTCTTACCTCCATTTTTATCATAAGAATCATTTAAAGGTGGGAAATCGATAAACCCAACCTTGTTTCGACCTCTGTTGATGATCTTTGATCCCTATTTCTCTGTGAAGAACTTGAATCAAGGTAAGATGCGTACGCCATGTCGGAGAAAAATGCAAGATTGAGACCTAAAAAATCGCCAAAAAAATCTCTGCCACGTCATCACTGTTTCTCTTTCCCTTTGCACATATACTATATCTTTTATCCAGTGTTAATAATTCAAACACAGTAGATCGATGAACAGTAACGTGTTAATAGTTCCTCCAACAGATACCATAACCTAGATGGGAAATTTGATCTAGCCATTAATAAATCTTCTTGGTTTTCTGTAAAAAACACAAATGATCTTCTCAATCAAAAAAACCAAAATCAAACTAGTCATCGATAGATAAGAAAACTAGAACGAATATCACATCTGATGGAGCGACGATAAAGTGAAGAAAAGGGAAGCGGAGAAAAACCCAAAGTTCATCACCATCGCTCAACATTTAGGGGAAATCCAATTATATAAAACCCTACCGTATTCATCTTCTATGCTGGTGCGCCCTGTTTGCTGATGTCACATCTCCGACATCTAACAGCTGTAATGCCGCGCGTTCAATTTTGATCGCGCAGAAAAAATTTGGGCTAAGAGCTGAAATGCCCCAATTTGAGGGTAGTTTGTGAAAATGCCCCGAAATTAGAAAATGTTAAAATGCCCCGTTCTGTCAAGTTAGCCGTTAAGAGCTATTAAAAGGTCAATTTAGGACACATGCGAACTCGCACGTGTGAAATAAAGACGGTTTTAACCCTAATTCCTAAGATTGAATCTAATGCTGCCACGTCGTAGTTTAATCAACTGTCAGAAATTAAAAGATAAAGCATGTGAAGAATGCGTGTGAACGCCCATTTACTGAGAGGGCCTTTAAATTTCTCGAAATGACTTCCATATCCTATGTTCTAGGATCACGAAACGTGGCACATATAAAAAAATGGACGGCCAGAGATTTCCTTGTTGGTTTTACTCAAATGACATATTTTTTTTTAGAAATTTACATGTCCCATTATTCAAGGTGCTGACACGTGACAGATTGAAATGGGCTTTACAGATTCCGGACGGTCATCTTCTACTTAATTATCCTTGGTAAGTAGATCTAGACTAGAGTATATGTGCAACAATAACAAAGAATTCAAGCTTTTTTGCATCAATACAATGGCTCGTAGCTCAAATGTAAATGTACATATGGAAATTGCCGTAATTGCCATTGTCTGCAGGTTGTTGGTGACCTCATACATTTTTCGCTGTTCTGCGGGCTTTGGATCAAATCTTCCTCTAAGATCTGTCATAGTCTTGATGAGCTTTTTCCCCTCGGGAACAATATCTCCAAGTTTCAATACCCTGTTCATCAACCATCCTACCCTTTATCATACCAATGACCATTGTTCCACTAGTGTCAACTTTACAATCCATCAAATATCTATCTCTATGCTTGCCCCGTATTACACTAACACAGAAATCCCTATCCACGATTCACGACGATCTTTCATTAAAATCAGCATATGCTTTCTTTTTAAAAAGCTAAAATCAACGAGTCACGATTCGGCCAGCAAATACATGATTTTTGGTGTTTACTTAAAACCCTGGCCGCTGCAGTGATCAAATCTCCAGTATGATTTACTGATCAAATTACCTAATAAAACTACTAACCAACTATAGTATACATGCAAATGTACATATGAGTAGCTCAGTATTAATTAACAATTAGCCAATCCAAGAATAGAAATTAACAAAAACATAAGTGGACTACCCTAGCTGGACAATACCATTCAAGTTTGCACGGTTTAAAAAGATACAAAACCAATAATGCTGGTAATGAAGAAAGGAAATGACTACTGTAGTAATTACAACACCTAATTTTATATCTAGTATTTATGCTTTCTTTGCTATTTTCCTTGGGAATTGCATCTCTTATGTCTAGTTTTGAGTTATTAGGTGCAATGGAGTCCTTGGGAGCAAAAGAAGGAGAAAACGTCCATTTGGAGCAGACTAGGTTGCGAAAAGAAGAGGTGGAAAATGAACCCGTCGGTTTCAGATAATCGACATGCCATGTGTGAGTCAAGTTACCCCTTAACCACTAAATCAAAAGCCAATACCAATTTTGGTTCTTACACTTAACCTAAAAAAATCGAGAGCACAAATTATTTCTTATCATTAGCTCTTATTCCTCACCCTTTATCCGAAATCGAGAGAAGCTATGGAGGTCGCTTCTCGAATTCGAATCCAAGAGAAAAGAGGAAAAATTGATGCTCTAATGTTGTTGCTGGTTAATTAATGGAGTTAGGTTAGTTTCGATGCCGAGAACAGACAGAGAAGAGGTGAAATTGAAGTCTGCAAAGATGGGTTCTCGCTGTAACTAGGGTTTTTTGTTGTTGACACTATCGATTGAAGATGATGGAGGAGACCAAGAAATGGAGATTCAGAGTAAACATCGAGGAATTCAAGTGGGGTTTGACCGAAGAAAGTGTGGGTTTGTCTCGAATCAACAAATCAGAGAAGATGGTAATGGTGAAATAGGAATTAGGGATTAGAAGAGCTGATGCTCAAATTCAAGAAGGAAAGTGTGGATGATGTGAAGATCTATGAAGTGGGTTTTCTTTGAATTTGTGTTTAGAACCAAGATGGAAGAAGAAATGACTCGATTGGAGTTGTTCTAGGGTTTGTGGTTGAATTAAGACTGGGGTTTAATGAGTTTCAAGGCAGAGAAGACCAATGATCTGTTGCTGATTCAGATGGGGTTTGCAGTGATGAATTAGCAGATGGGTTTCAGTGGATTCATGAAGCTGATAAGAACAGAATGGAGCTGGTGGATGTTGCAGGTGCTAGTGCAATCACAGCCGAGAACTGATGCTGTTGGAGGTGGTCTTGAGCAATTGGAGTTGGTGGATTGCAAAATGGTAGCTGTGATTGGTAAGATACAAGGGTTTTGGTTGAAGAAAGAGATGGGTTGGTCACGAATGTGGTGATTGTAACAGATTGTATGTGAATTACAGGGAATGAATATGAAATGGGTGAGAACAGTTTGAGAAGGAGATTTGGAGATTACTGACTAGAGGAGTTAAATTTTTTTGCGGTGTGAATGGGAGATTGCGGTGTCATGGCAGGTGGTGTTGGTGCAAGAAAGGAAATGGGTTTGAATAGAAAACAAGAAGATGGAATTGTTACATGGCATGACTTAGACTTAGCGGTCTGCAAAGTGTGCAAGAGTAGATGATGCACTGATGGAGGTGGGCTGAAGCCAAAAATGAGTTATTGCAGGTGGTGGTTGTAATGGCGTACAGTGAGTGATGTTCTGATGGAGGATTGAGAAGCATAGCTAGAGGTGCAGCTGAAAGCACTAGTGGTACTGGAATGGATTGAGTGTTGCTATGTATTGATGCAGTGACTGTGTGGTTGAGTTATAAGATCTGGTGATGAATCTAAGCTCTAAGGAGGAACTAAAAATGTTGGTGGGTGTAGTCATTGGCAGTCAAAGGTTAGTTGTGCCATGGAATTGTGGTGATTGAGTTAATGGAGTCTGGTGGTGCGATTGCGATTACTGGTGGTGCCTGAGATGGAGGTAGGCAGAGAAACACGGGGAGAAGAATGGTGGCCTGAGCAGACAGGATTGCAGTGGACTGGTGTTGGCTGGAAATGAGTGATGCACCATCCTGGTGCAACACAAAAATTTGGCCTGGCAAACCAAATAGGCTCTGACTCAGCTGAGTTGACTGACTCAGGTCTGACTTCTGAGTTGAGTCATCTGACTCGGTGTTTGACCCGGTTTGACTCAGTGACTTGACTGAGTTGACCTGGCCGATTTGACTCGTTGACCAGTGACCGTGGACTTTGCTTAGGTCACACTGGATATATTTTCCTACCAATTCCGGCCACAATACCGTTTTCCGACTTCTTTGGGACATATTTTCACATGGGTTTTCCTCACACATGGGCTTGGTGGACTTCTATCTATTGGACCTTTGGGACTTGACCTAGTTTTGGAAGAGAGGAAAAGCTATAAAAAGAAGAATTCTATAACTTTTGGAATCACGTATTATTCTTGGAACTTGGGAGAGCCGCTTTTGTTTACGCTTTCTAGGGTTTGCTTTTGTTCATCTTCTTCTATTCAATTAATATTTTTATGATGAACTCCATAGCTATGAGTAGCTAAACAATTATTATTGGTTATGGGATAAAGTTGATTTCTCAACATGTTATTTGAATCTATAAATTAGTTTTGTCTCAGTAATTTATTGTTTGTGATTCACAATTAATAGTGTTATATGATTTGAATACTTGTTAGGTTGAGTCCGGAATCAATCCGATTTGCATTCATCTCTAAAGCTATATTAGGGTTTTCAATACTAAAAAGTTGTTTATCCCTGATTCTAAGTAGCATAATTGTGGGTAGTGCTTGTAGTGATATATCCTACTAGTCACAAGTGAATCATAACTTTTGTTAAAACGATTAGTGCTTTTACACATTCGTTTGCATTGATTAGTCTTATTCCATAGAACTTATTGTTTTTAGGGAGTTAAATCTAATTGTGCTTTTACACTTTAGGTTGCTTTCTTGGAAGAATTCACATATGCATCTTTTAATGTGGTTGTGATGAAATCGGGGAATTAGCGGGATATTCTTGCGATCAAGGTATCCTAGGACTTTTAGTAAATGAGAGATTAAAATACCAATTCTAATCGTTGATGAAAATACATGTTTGTGAATGATACTATCCCGTGACCAATATCTTCTCCTTATTGATTATTCAAAATATTTTATTGCTTTCAATTATTTTTATTGTTTAGATAAAACAAAAATCCTCCCTTGG
The DNA here is from genome assembly GCA_023531295.1 of Papaver armeniacum. NCBI lineage: Eukaryota > Viridiplantae > Streptophyta > Magnoliopsida > Ranunculales > Papaveraceae > Papaver > Papaver armeniacum. The sequence continues at coordinate 20,631 of JAJJWW010001449.1, read as the reverse complement.
TTACCAAGAAACTGAAATTTTATAACAACAAAAGCCTCTCTGTGGGAACGAACTCTTTCTTATCACATACTATATTTATATCTAGTTGAGTGAGAAAGTGAAATTATTTTTGCTCGGCTGACAACCGGTCAATTACTCAATTTCATGCTTAACAAAATTGTAAGAACAACAGAACTCATTCGTACCCAATTTCTTTCATACCCAATTTCAAAAAATTCCATTACAACATAAAGGAAATATTTCAATTTTATCAACAATACCCATTTCAATTTCATAACAAAAACAGTGCCCATTATAACATCAAACACAGTCTAATTTCAGAAAAGAAACAAAAAAACAAACCCTAAATTCAAAATTCCCAATTTCAGAACCCTAATTTTAAAAATTCTAAGTTAATCACTGAATCATGTCATACATCAATTATATTCAACTAAAAACATAAAAAACAAATCAGTGATGAGTCGAATTTAACAAAAACAATAAAAGGGTTTAGATTACTTACTCTTTTTGACAAAGAACAAGAATGCTTTTCAAACCACTCAAGAACTGCGGTCAACAATCATGGCTGGATCTCATCGATCTAACTCTCTCTTTCGATCTTACTCTCTCGCTCTCTCTCTCACTGGATCTCTTTTTCTATCTCCTCTCAAAAATCTCGATCTGTTTTTTTTTTTTTTTTTTTTTTGTGTGGCCTGCAGGTGAAACACGAGAAGATAAGGGTGATGGTGCATGTGTGGTTAGCACATGACATACTGGCCGCCACGTAGGTTGATGTGGTCACGTGTCTTTCAGTCTTGGTGACACGTGTCCCCTGTTACTCGCCTCAGGCGTCCGATCTCACAACCCATCAACTACCTAAGATCTAAACACGTGTCTGTTTTGTCATATTTAAAATCAAAGGCTTTATCCGACATTTCATATGACCATTGACTGGTCAAAATAGCCTCCATTGACCTCTTAACTGCTCATACTGTTTAAATAGACAGAATGGGGCATTTTGACTTTTTTTCAAGTTTGGGGCATTTTGGCAACCATACCATCCAAATTGGGACATTCTAGCTATTTTTCCAAAAAAATTTCCCGGTTCTTTCACTAATTTATAATCCCATTGAAACAAGGCAATTAGTTGGAGATGTAAGAAATATTTTAGGAATCACTGATGAGCTCTCCTAATCCTATATTTCATCAATCACTTGAAAGAGAAGACCATGAAAACTTCTGCACCAAACATCTCTTAATTCAAATTATCACCACATACAATAATAAAAAACCATTCAAATTGACAAAATCAAACTTTATATTTTAGACTTCAACATATGGTAGAAGTTCCCCCCCTTTCAATTGACCAGTCAAAATCCACAGATCTTCAAAGAACAAGCTTTCATGGTTTGATTAATGATGATTACAGGGAATGGAGATGAGACGATTACATGACTCGATTAACCAACACTAACTCAACTAACAAAAGCATGTTCGCAACATCCAATGATCCTAATTACTAGGACATACTATGGTTTACAAAATCACTTCGTACACCCACTAACCGACGTGTTCATAAACAATATCATTACTCCGACAAACCAAGATTCCAACAAACCACATGATGTGGTTATTATTCAAGGAGTGAAATAAGAGAAAAAGACATAGAGAGGGAAGAACACATAAGAGGGTAGAGAGAAAGAAATAGGGAAAGCAAGAAGATATATCAGGATAATACTAATGAGATAACCCTCACTAGTTTCTTTTTTTTTTGAAGGGAAAAGGGGATCAAAGAGCCCAAATTTATTAAACTACCTCAGTAGAATTGAGGTTTGAAAGGATACAAAGAGGTGGAGAATGAGCATTGCAGCAGCTATTTACATTGGAATGCATTGCATATTGGCATAATACATGAGCCAAATTGTTTGCATTCTTAGGAACATACTGAAATTTAACATCAGAAAAATAGTTCACTAACTCCCTTATTTCAAGAGTTACAGACCGTATAGACCAAGGGATATTGCGAATATCTCCCAGCACTGCATCCGTCACGTTGGTTGCATCACCTTCTATGATAATCTTGTCAAAACTAAAACGCATTCCCAACACCATTCCAAGCCTGCATGCAATTGTTTCTGCCAGTAGAGATGAAGTTGCATCAAAAGTGATAGTGCCGCAACCCAGAAAATTACCATTGTGATCACGAGCTACAGCGCCAGCCGCTCCATTGTTTGGAATAAATGCAGCGTCCATATTGATTTTAATATAAGGAAACTCTGGAGGATTCCATTGATGAAGATTTCCTGCCTGGATAGGAGAAGAATCGAACACTGTGTCTGAATCTACACACAGTTTGAAGTCCAAATGTGTGTTTTTAATAACCATTGTTTCTGAAAAATTAACCTGAGAGAAGATCTTCTCATTCCGCAACTTCCACAGATTCCAGATCAAACAGAGTTTAAAGATAAAACTGTGATCCAAATTTTCATCCATCCAACTTGATATAATTTGATTAATATCAGTTACAGAGAAGGAAAAGACCTGATCAACTCCCGCGCTAGAGAATACCTGCCTTGATTTCTGACAATCAAATAATAAATGACTCACCGTTTCCAATTCTTGATGGCAAAAGGTACAATCATATTCTATATTGGGAACAAATCTGTTAATGTTTGCTTTGACAGCAATCCCATTATGGAGAACCTTCCATATGAAGAATTATATCTTTGGCAAGAGTTTGAAAGACCAATATCTCTTCCATGGAAAAGCTCAGAACTGAAGTTGATGGAGTTGTATTTAGTAAGATCTTGTAACAAGATTTGGTAGTAAATTTACCGGAAAAGTACCTGACCAAACCAAAAATCATCCGAGTTCACCTCCAACTTAAATAGATGGAAGTGATACACCTTAATCACAGTGAAAATAATTGTTGTAAAGCAGGTATATTCCATGAATTTGTATCCCGCAATATTAGATCACTTACAAAAGAACAATATTGACTGGCAAAGGAGATGGACGATCGACAAGATGCTCCAACTGTTGATGAATCCAAGGATCATTCCATATATTAACATTATTACCATTTGTAATCTGCCAGAAAACTCTGTTAACAAGAATATGCCTGACTTTTAGAATGCTGCTCCATATAGAAGAACATTTTTCAGGTACCTCAGCATTCCAGAAAGATACATCATGAATGTATTTAGCAGTGAGGAGTTTAACCCACATAGCATCTTTTGATTCCAGGAATCTCCTGGTAAGTTTGCAAACAAGAGCAATATTCATCAATTCCATATTCTTAATCTCCAGACCTCCACCATCTTTATGTAGCTCCATTTTTTTCCAGTTAATAAAATGAAGTTTTCTTTCTTCTGAACTATGACCCCACCAGAAAGATCGAATGATCTTTTCAATTTCCTGGAGAATTCCTTTCGGCAATAAACAATAACCCATGAAGTAAATAGGGATAGCATTGAGGATAGCTTTCACAAGAACAGTTCTGCCTGCAGTATTTAGAAAGTGCAGTCTCCATCCTGACAACCTACTAATAAATTTTTCTGACAAGAAATCAAAGCTAGAAATCTTGAAATCAGATTTAAGAGGGTAAATGCCAAGATATTTATCTTCAATGTTCATCTATTTAACACCTAAGTCTTGCACAATAACATCTTTTCGAAACCCTGTAATACCTTTGCTAAAATGAATAAAAGATTTATCATAATTGATTTGTTGTCCTGACATATCAGCATATTCCTGCAACAACTTCATCAGATTCCTCACATTGGTTCTTGTATTTTCACCAAAAAAGAAAAGATCATCAGCGAACATCAAATGAGAAATTTTTGGCGCCCATCTATTAATTTGAAAACCCTGGTAAAGACCCTGACGTTCATATTTTTCCATAAGAAGTGATAGACCTTGGGAGACGATAATGAACAATGTTGGGGAAAGAGGACAGCCTTGGCGAATACCACGTTCGCTTCTAAAAAATCCATGTGACGAGCCATTGATATTGATGGAAAAAGAAGCAGTAGTCACACATTCCATAATAAGAGTATGAGAAGTACCTGAAATTCCCATTATACATAACATATCTCCTAAGAAATTCCAATTCACCTTATCATATGCTTTTGCCATATCTACTTTTAGAGAAAAATGGCCATTAGTAGCTCTTGAAATATTCATGGAATGCAAAAGTTCCTTCGCAATTATGATGTTGTCAAGAATCTGGCGGCCTGGTACAAAAGCGTTCTGGGACCAACAAATAAATTCCTCCAAGTATGGCTTGATTCTATTTGATAGAATTTTTGTAACAATCTTGTATAAGACATTACATAAAGATATAGGCCGAAAATCCGTCGGTGTAGCAGGATTCTTCACCTTCGGAATCAAAGAGATGTTAGTATGATTAGTAAATATGGTAAAGCAGCATACTCAAATATGTTCTTTGTTGATTTAAAAACATCATTACAAACAGTCGACCAGCATTTCTTATAGAAAACCGGAGAATAGCCATCCTGACCAGGAGACGTAAAAGAACCCATTTTGACTACAACAACCCATATCTCATCCATTGTAGGAACCCTGCAGAGAGCATCATTATCCAAAGTGAAAGTAGAATGACCTTGCAAAGACAGTTGAGTGGGAGCTAGCTGTGCCGGTTGTTGAAACAAATTCTGAAAATGATGCACCAATTCATTAGCAATGACACTTTGATATGACGTCCAGGTTTGATCACCAGTCATTAAATGGCTGATAGTATTTTTCCTCCTACTTTGATTGACAGATAATGAAAGTGTCTTGTGTTACGATCACCACATTTGGCCCAATTTTGCTTCATACGTTGATCCCAATAAGTAGCTTCCATGATGAGATATTCATTAAGTTCTGCTGCTACTAATTTTTCCTTTTGGATATTCGCTGCAGAAGGTCTCCAAGACTGAATTCTCAAAAGTTTGGCTTTAAGAATAGTGATTTTGTGTTTCACACAACCAATTTTTCTACGACTCCAATCAATAAGAAAAGATCCAAGCTTTCTTAATTTGGATTGTATATCTTCTTCATTATCTTGAGACCAACATTCACTGACCTTCTGAAAAAATTCAGGGTGCGAGAGCCACATTGCTTCAAATTTGTATTGAGGAGGAGCTCTTGAAATATTTCTGCACGTATTTATGAGAATTGGAGCATGATCACTGGCAATCCTTGGGAGATGAAGGACAGCTGCATTATGAAATGCTATACACCATTCTGGATTTGCGAGGACTCTGTCTAATCTCTGTCGAATTAAGCCTTCAATATTTCTGCCATTAGTCCAAGTATATGCTGGGCCTTTATATCCAAGAACAATTAGGTGATTCAGATGAATGAAATCAGTAAAATACGAAATGTTTGAGTTTAAGACAAGAAGACCACCAAATTTCTCAGCACTGGAAACGATGGCATTGAAGTCACCTATGAAGCACTTTGGTCCATTGAAATTCTGTGCATATTCAGTCATATTCTGCCAAAAGCTTGATCTCTGAGAAGAAACAGGTGGCCCATAGATGCAAAATAAATTCCAGGAAAGGAGAGAATTATCATGAACTATGGCATGGATTAAGTTAGAAGATTGAGATACAACTTCAATGTTAACATCATCCTTCCATAATAGACATAAACCTCCACTTCTTCCCACTGATGCCACAAAACTATGATGATGAAAACCAAATTGGTTTACACGCTGAAGAGACAATTGTTCTGACATTTTAGTTTCTGATAAAAAAAAGAATAGAAGGATCTGTACCACGGAGGAATGTTTTTAAAGCTCTAATTGTTGGGGAATTCCCCAAACCCCAACAATTCCATGAGAGGATTAACATTTATCTTGCGACTGTGTAGGCTTTGCCGATGTACCATCAAAAGAAGAATTTCCAGAAATCATTTTCCTCTAAGATTTTGGGTGAGGAGAATTAGATTTGATGTAACCCTCATCTTGTCTTCTCTTATGAGTTTTTGCTTCAGCAGAATGTTGGGTAGAAAGAGAACAATTCTGGCCTTGTGCTCTTGCTGCATCTTTCCAATGTGACCCATTAGAGATTGATGGTGGTTTTGCAACAACCTTCTTCCCTTTGTCAGTTCTCATATCCCTTGAAGATGCCAAAGACTGAGAACTAGGAATTACAGCATTATCCAGAGCAAGTCTGTAGTTATGGTTTTGCAGATTTGTTAGAATTATTTCTCCTTTATCAGATGTCTTTCCTGAAGAAAAGGAGGATGAATTCCGACATCTTTCTGTACCACGATATTTTGGGTAAGTATAAATTGGATTGAGACATTCAGGGTTGTCCGCTACAGAAACAACAGAAGAAGGGATAAAATTTGAAGCCCACTGTTGGTTGAAACTCAAGGAATTATGGGAAGACGTACCTTCTGATTGAAAAATCTGTTTACCCTTGTTTAAAGATACATTACCATTTTCTGCTGAGTCAAATATAAGATCGCAATTTGGTTGTCCTCTTTCAAAGTTGAAAACTTCCATAGATCTTCTCTCCACTCTAAAGTTCTCTGGAATAACTATCTCCCGATCTCGGTCTTGTCGAATTGAAATTTTCAGTAGCCGGCATATTCTCATGTCCTTGACAATTGGTGGGTTGAGATGCAGAAGTAGAGGGAGGTATTCCTGGAATTCAAATAGATGTTGAAGCAGAAGCATAATTGGAAGATGACGCTACCTTATGATGTTCTTCAACCACATAGATGTCTTTGAAAATAGGAACTTCAGAAATCTATGATTTTGCAGATGTATTAATGGAAGGAGAGAAGTCAGGCTGTATCATTTCAAGTGCTTGTTCATGAAATGCCTCTGGGTAGTTGGTGAAAGTACAATCCTTGAGAACACAAACCTTAGGACAAACCTTCATCAAATGACCTATGCGACCACAAAATAAACAAAACTTAGGCAGTCTGTCATATTTAATGGAAACAGTATAGTTTGGGTTATTTGGTAGAGGAAAAGCTAAAGCCCGAGGAAGAGGATTATTGATATTGATATGGGTTTTGGTTCTAGCAAACTTTCCCCAAGAGGTCGCCTCATAACTCCTGATAGGTCTAGCTGTTCCTAGTTGGGAGATATATTCAAACACAAACATTGCAGATAGATTTTCAACAGGGAGACCATGAATCTGTAGACCAAATTCTACCGTTTCAAACTTATAATCTGAAGGTATCTTTCCTGGTAAGCATTTTTCCAAAGCATATAATTCCTCTTTGATGATCCAGGGAGTGCCATCTAATATCAAAATAACATCAGCCTGTGATTCAAATTTGATTAAAAAAGAATCATCTGTAAAGAGAGAAATATAATATGGGTGATTGGTTTTCCAGAATTTTTGTAGTATTTCACTAACAGTGTTGATCTGTGGAGTTTTTGCTTTTATGATTTTGAGAACTAGGCAGTTTTGATGATTGACGCGCCTGGAAAGTTGGTATTGAGGTTGAGGGTAAATGAAGAGTTCTCATGTGATAATAGGTTGGAGAAGTATTGAATAAAATCGCCATCAGCATTGTATCGATTAGAATTCATCTTGAAGGGAAGATTGTAGTGTCGAGAAGGAAAGAACCTAAACAGGTTATGATAAAGGTTTATATTAAACCAATCAAAGGCAGTTAACAAAGCAGTTTTCTGCGGTTACAGAATAGAGTAACTTTCCGTAACTGTCAAATTAATGGTTCTAGAATGAAGAAATGCCAGGAGGAATGGTGATCATGGAGAAAGTGGTAGGGAAAATAAACTTAAAACACTGACTTCCTCACTTGGAAATCAGGTTTCTTTTAAAGATGCCAATAGACTTAAGTTTCAGAGCACTTTTGAAACTGGACTTGTAAAACTTGGGTATAGACAACGTAAATTCCTAACGATTTGAGTAACAATTACTACATTAAAATGATAGAATCCAGAATTGAGAAAGAATGAATGAAAGAAACCAGAAGATTAATGATTGTTAATGATTAAAACATTACAAATCTCTTCCACTCTCTTGAGAAGGAAAAATCGACTTCTCTCCTGATCCGACCAAATTTAGCTTGAAATTTGTCCAACGACCTTTTTTATCTTTTTATCTTTGAAAAAATAAGCAAAATTTGATTGAGATATGGATATATTGTGTTGATAGAATGATGACAGATTACAAAGTGGAAACAGTTGATGATTCAGTCACCCAATTCTTTGTTGAATTCAATGGTCCTCCAGACAGTAAGCCAATTCCTTCCTTAACAAATCTTTACACTTCCGATTTGTGTTGAACATTTCAGTTTCAATTTCCGACAACTGAATTTCTTCTTCTTCTAGCAGCAAAACTTGTCACTAGTTTCTTATTCTTAATATTTATACTAAAAGAGTTCCAACCGTACACTAAATCACATTATGCACTGTGAGATTTTACATTGCAAAGAAAACAGATTGTTGTATTGATAAGTTGTGTCTCAAAGAGACAATACAGTAAAATATTTATAGGACTACAAAAGATAGAAATGACACAGCCCTAAGGCATCTTTTGATCATATATCCTAAGGCATCCAATGAGCATATTCTAAGTTACTAGAAAAGGAAATGTAAGGGTAACAATCCTTACTAAGATAAAACAGTAGTAAATACACTTGGAATACTACTCTAACACTCCTCCTCAAACTGAAGTAGGGAGCAAAGCAGAGACATCAGTTTGCCGAAAGACTAACAAGGCATGTCGAAAAGTTTCTGAAAGCAAATTCCCGTATAGAAAAAACTCCTCCCAGAAACCATAGAAGCAAGCATGTAAGCATCATCTGTAATCTTGGCAGAAGCAAGATTTGACTCGCCATTTGCATTATCAACATATTCACCGGATGTAACAATGAAGCATTTGACACAGTTAACTCTCTAATAGAACAAGCAGAAATGTTGTGCAGTTTCAATCATCGGCTTATGTTGTGGGTGCACCAATAGCGAGGACAACATCAGCAGGCTTCTTCACAAACCAGCGTTCTTTGCAACAACAGTCGCAGTCTTCTTCTTTGTTGGAGCAGCAATAGATGCAGGTTTCTTTCCGGCCTTGGCTGCAACTGCAGCTTTAGGTTTAGTTTCTGGTTTCTTCTTCGCAACAGCAGCTTTAGCAGCTGTAACTTCTTTCTTTGCTGCATCAGAAAGCTTGAAAGAAGCTTTAACCTTGATCAATTTCTCATTAGCAGTACAGTTTTTCAATTGAACAGCCAAAAGTTTCCTATAGTTTTCAGGCAAAACTTTACTGTGTTTCTCTTCCGTGTACTTACCAATTGCACTTGGACTTAACCCAAATCTCTCTTTCTTGTTGTGGTTGGTGTTGTTCAACTACCTCCTCCATTGCTGGTGTTGTTGTTGAGATCTTCTACTTGTTGTTCAGATATTTTTTTTTTATTGAAAATTCATTTACATATCCATATACTCCCCCTCAAATTGATGTCCACTGCCCATACAAAGGAATCAATTTGCAGATGGAAAATAAAATAACCAAAAAACTTCATTCTTCGATCTTTAAATTTCCTTCAACTGTTGTATGATAAAATTGGTGTTTATCTTCAATTGCATAGTGTGAGATAGTCAAAATACCTCTTCAAAGTTTTAGTTCTGTGTTGGTTAACAGGACACAAGGGTTTTGATGTTCTGTATTGGTTAACAGACACAAATGGTAATGGTAAACTTGTAGTTTTGATCTGTGTTGGTTAACAGACATAATTGGTAATGGTAATCGTGGTGTTCTGTGTTGGTTAACAGAGACAAATGGTAATGATTTGTTTTGATATCGTTGTTTAAGTGATTTTCAAAGGTGTTTAGAATTGATTGAAAGTGTTTACTGGATTAGTTGTGAAACAGATTTGAATCCAGGTATTAAGAAGTTTTAAACTGGTTTTATGATGTTTTGAGTGGTGATTCTGATGATGAAAAATGGTTTTAGAGATTTGTTAATGGGTGTTGAAGATGTATCAGAAAAATATGATGGTGTTGATAATGAGTGTTGGTAGACAGAGATATCAATATGATAAGATGTATTGAATGATAATAAGAGTTTTTGAGTAATTGAAACTGGTTTTGAAAAGAATAGGTATTGAACTGTGGTCATCTAATAGGTGGTTGGTTGCTTTTAAAAAGTGTTAGAAACCACAAAATTATAAAGCAATCAAGAGATACCCATTGACTAACAGAATATTGGGAACCAGATACCGAGAGTTACAGACAAAATTGATGTAATTTGATAAGAAAAATCAGATTTGGTCAAGGGTCTTGAATATAGATATTTAAAAGGTTTAATTTCTGGCCAGAAATGCGTGAAACAGAAGTTAGCACAACTGATCCAAATAGTTAAAACAGACATACCCTGGAATACGGTGATACTTTAACCTCCTAATATGGGCCAATGAACTATCATCTAGAAAAACAAAATAAACAAATTAATATTTCCTCTCTGGTTAATATACTAACAGATACTCACAGCAACAAAAAAACAACAATGCTTATGCATCTATAATTATGTGAAGTCAATATCCATAGCCATCTGAATAAGAGGACCAATAGAAGCCCCTTGAAAGAGAGTCGAAGTCATAAAATTTCTTAAGATCATTAAACTACCATTAAACTACAAATCCAGGAAACAATAATATAACCAAGAAGAATTAAAAGTAACAGGAATTACCTCCTCATATGCAGGAGTCATTCTTAGCCACAAAACGCATCCTATATATGCAAATAAAAGCTAAATTTAGATCATGACCGAACCAAGTTAACTCACCATAGGATCTTTAGTAATAGCTGAATCGTTAGCTACTAGATTACTACACTAGACCCCTTCCCTTTAATCGCAAAACGAAATAAACATTTTTGTTTCACTAGCACAGGACAAATACAAATATGTAGGGTAATCATTGCAACTACAGCACTGTATCCCATGGCAATTCGCATGATATAGATGCTAAATTTTTCTTGTACAGTTCACATAATGCTATTATTGACGAAATTGTATACATGCATGTTTCAGTTTAGGGGGTATGCATTAAATACCTAACTGAATTCTGTACAGAGATTGATTTTAAGAATAACAATTGAAGACTTACAGAGATATTGAAACTCCTTTGTCTTGACAATGAAGCTGCAGGAAGTCCTAAAGAGAACAACATAATTATGAAAAATGAAAAAACGAATTCCATGAAGAGAGACATCGTTAGGGTTCATGAAACTATACATTTTTGAAGCTCCTATAGTCTTCTTCTTGTTCATTAATTCTTCTTTTGTCTGAGAAAGAGTAAGGCAACAAATTAAGCTAGGATTCTAGGTGAAGCACAAGATCTATCATTTAGCAGCAGCCTTACTTTACGAATTTAATGAACTCATGGACCCGCTCAGGTCTTACTTCCCAATTCGTTGTTACACATCCAGAGATCATGTACCCACTAAGGTCTTACATTCCAAATCATTGGTATACAGCCTGTGGGGAAGCACATTTGGTTTACTCTGTAAATATTTTACACGAGCTACATACATTGAAGACTATAATCATGTAAGTAGCGAAGAAAATTAACAAGATTAAGATACAAAACAATCAAAAAACTCTTTTTTCCTGGAAATGTATAACAGCATCATAATATTTTTGAGATAAGGTATAACAGCATCATAATGTTTTTGAAATTATACAGATGCACGTAAAACGCCAAACAGAGAAAGATGCCACAAGTGAAACATAAGATTACAGAGAAAGCATAATCCATAAGGTACCTGTGACTAATCAGCTGCTACTGATGCTAGAGCTTTCAAAGCTTCCTCCTGCACCATTTAACAAGCAATTGTATATAATTTACTCGCAGCAATGCCAAATTTTGTGCAAACAAAGCTATGACATAAACATGCAATAGTCGCAGCTGTTGTCCATACAGATATGCAGGGTAAGGGTAAGAAGTATGGAAATCTGCAATTTATATGTCCAGAAACATTAGAGTATGTCAAAAAGTTAACAAGCAATTGTATATAATTTACTCGCAGCAATGCCAAATTTTGTGCAAACAAAGCTATGACATAAACATGCAATAGTCGCAGCTGTTGTCCATACAGATATGCAGGGTAAGGGTAAGAAGTATGGAAATCTGCAATTTATATGTCCAGAAACATTAGAGTATGTCAAAAAGTTACTCACTAAAGCATGTACATGTAATAATTCTGACCTTGCAAATAGAGAATCCTTTGCAATTTATTATGATCCATGACAACAATTGGTTTTTATTGATACATTCAGATATTTCTTCCAAGATACCTGAGCAAGGAAACCTCCAATAGAAGGACCAATTATCATCCCTATTGCCCATGCTGAACTAGTCTGAAAAAAACATAGATACATATCCAGCACAATCAATGGTTTGAGTTTTTGAGTCTATGAAATATTTCAATTTCCATGAAAATTTTGGAAAAATTTACAAATGAAAGTGCCAAGTGAAGGCCAAGAGCTCTAAAATTTTCTGTGAAGTACACTTTACTTGGTCTAATCTACTTGGACTCCTTCCCTGGTTTGGTACTTTTTCTATCCCTGTTTCATAACTGAAGTTACCTAATCTAATCCCAAATTCCAGACAGTGAACTTAAACCAAATCATACAATAAATCAAGCACTAATCACGTCTTTAGGGTTTCTCAGCAACAAAAAAACAATCAAAATTAGGAAACTAAACCTAACACCAATGAAGTCATATCATACAAATACAAATCCGTGAAAACCCCTAATCCAAATTAAACCTTAGATTCTCAAAACAATAATATCAACAAATTTACAGAGACATCGAATTAGTATGTTTAGATTCACCAAATATCAACAAATTTAGAAAAGAGAAGTGAAAATTTAGAGATGAATCTAGTACAGTAACGAATTTATCCACACGATCTGAGTTTTGGTTTGAATCATGATACTTATCTGAGAAATGAATCAAAAATCTAGCCATGGTTCTAATCGAATCATACCTGAATCACGGTTTCGACGATGATCGTCACTTGAATTCTCTGTGAAAATCGAAGAAAAACTCGGGAAATGGAGAGAGAGAGAAAAAAAGGAGAAAATAAAATGAGAGATTTGAATCAGAGTATTCGAGGAGAAGAGATGTGTTTTCATATTGGGCCGGGTTTCTTTTTTCTTTTCCCTAATGGACAGATTTTTAATCACAGTGTAGTCATGATAGTGGTCAAATAGTCAATTAAGATCACACTTTCTAAAAGGCGTGAGATTTATAGCAAGGTCTTTCTTTATCTCTAAGATCACAAACACTATAAAATCAATGATTTTTAAATTTTAGCCTAAAAAGACCACAAGTGTTCATAAATTGTGATCTGTCCTGTGTGATCTATGGCATGTTCTGTTGTAGTGTGGATCAAAACACATAAACTATATGCAATAATAGTAATAAGTCTGAAATTACCTTGATTCAATCACATAGCAGCGGAAGAATAAAAAACCAGCAGGGAAAAAGTGGAGTCCATGAAATTCCAACCAAACACTTACTAGATTTCTCACTTCTAAACCAAAGATGTTGAACTGAGAAAGAAACAGGAATTGTAGAGAAAAGGGTTATCAAATCTGATGTTTATGTTGTAAAAGAAGTTGTAGATCAGAAATTTTGATTTTGATTTTGATTTTTTTTTAAGGATAAAAAAGGATTGTGGATGATATAAACAGTTGAATCAAGATAAAAGACTGTGGTATTAATTGTTGTTGTAGAAGATAATGCGCAGATAGCGAAGATGGGATTTAATCGCCGACAAATGAAAAATGGTGAAAGTCAGTAAACATGGGGATTGTGAGGAACTGATGATTGGATATTTCTGTTACATAGGATAACGATTTCAGAATGATTTCATAGATAATATAGGAATTATGTTAGGGTTTTGGGTGGGTGGGATAGAAAGAATTGAAGAAACGGCTCGCTAGAGCTGAAGTTTCTTCCCTAGCTCTATACCATGTGAGATTTTACATTGTAAAGAAAACAGATTGTTGTACTGATAAGTTGCGTCTCAAAGAGACAATACAATAAAATATTTATAGGACTACAAAAGATAGAAATGACACAGCCCTAAGGCATCTTTTGATCATATCGTAAGGCATCCATTCTAAGTTACTAGAAAAGGAAATGTAAGGGTAACAATCCTTACTAAGATAAAACAGTAGTAAATACACTTGGAATACTACTCTAACATGCACGTATCACCACACTGCTCCAACTTTAACAACATTTAATTGAGTAAAACACGTCGGCGTTTGTATGAAATCTCAGAATAATCAACGGTTTCATAAAGAACGAAACTTCTCTTCTTGTTATTTTTCTCCTCTGGAAAGACAGAGGCTAAGACCTCAGCAGCAGATGGTACTCCGGCATCAACTTGAGTAGCATCTTGGTTTACTTGAGAAGATACTCCGGCAGCAGAAACTCCTGCAGCAGAAACGTTCTCTTGAGCAGAAACTCCATGAAGATGGACATGCACATGAGAATCTGTAGGTTGCAAAGCAGCAGCTTGGTTTGTTACAGGCAGAACAAGCTCTTGGTTTCGTCTTTTTTTGTAGAGCCTAACAGCTTCTTCAACTATCAAAGCAGCCAAAGCAGAGCCACCACCTGTTTTCAAAACTATATCCCAAGTTCCAGAATTCTCTGAAGCTTTTTTAGGCACAACAGGTTTGTGCTTATCATCGGAGCCATCTACCGGAGCCATTGCATCTGTATCACTGGTTGCGCAGTTGCAGCACATTGTTAAAACTACAATTAGAAGAAGTTGAAGAAATAATTTTTTTTTCATATTTGATTATCTCTTGAAAGGTTTGAGAATTTTTTTTATCTCTCTTAGCTCCTCTCACACAGAAGCTATTTGTGTGTTTTTTAGCACCACCAGCACCACCCTTCTTTATACAGGGTGGTTGCTGGTGGCAATGGCATGGAGCCCAATATTCACATGGACCTGAATCAAGATTAAACACACCCCAGCCGAAAATGGAACTATTTAACCTCCCACAACCCTTATTATGAATCCAATTTTAGGCCTGTAGCGCCTTAAATTTTTTCTTTTCCTACACCGCAGAACACGCCAGAAGCAAATTAAAGCTAGACCAAAACCTGATGGATGTAATTCAAAATACTGGACTAACTCAAGGAAATCCTTTTTTCGTGTTTATACATGGATAAATCATAGATAGATTCTGAACGATCGAGATTTTTAGGGTTAGGGTTTGGTTTTTAGTGATGGTGTAGATATAGAGTTAAGAGGAGAGGAGGGTTTTGCTTTTGAGTGAAGGGATGAATCGTTTTTTTAGATCGAGCGGCGATTGGTGTTTCGGAGTATAGAACCGTCACCTTTGATACATACGTGCATTCGTTTTTGTATTCATAGCAATGGTAGAAGAAACATTTAACTCATGAATCGTGTGATTTTTATCTCTTACTAATTCCTGTCGTACCATTTGCTGCACTGGTCTGTATTGGCAAGTAATTCTTATATGTGCACCAAGGAGTGCTGCCAGTTACCGCATTTTTTGTGTTGTAGCAATTGAAATGAGTTGAACCAAGTGTCATTGGAAATTGTTTTTAGCCCAAATAGATTTCTGGCTCCATTGCTGAGTGCTGCATCTTTTTATAAATTTTAATTCTGTATATCATCTGTCAATTGACTTTGGGCTCCAAAATTATTGTGGATACAAGATATCGTACCGCCATAATTTGGAAAGTAGAGTGAGCGATAATTAGAAAGTGTTACGATAACATATCTCGGATAAAATATGAGTAGCGAGAAATATAAAAATAGGGTTACGACAATAGTCCGACTTTGTGCACCCGTGTTTAACCGGGGTGCACATTCCTCCCATTGTAATTAGCTAAGAATTCTCTAAAGTTATCTATTTTTCTCAATTACTATCCATGTTTATCGAAAATGCTATATGAACAAGAAGATAACAAATTGAATAACAACACTCATGACGTGTCTCACTAGTCAGTGGCGGAGAGATGTCGTTTATCATTTTTCCACGTCATTTAAGTAGAAAAAGATTTTCTTGAGAAATCTTCTAAAAAGTTCCTTCTTATCTTCGATCATCTCTCACTAATCGTAAGACCGAAGTTTTGAATCTTGATAATGATTCAATTTCGCTATCCCAATTTTTTTTTTTTTTAAATCTTTACTAACGTTTCTCATGAGATTAAAACTCAAAACAATTATAGCGTACAAACAAGTAGAGTTTTGTTGGAAGTATACATCTCTCTAGAGATGAACATTGGTGTGCTATATTTGATAATGGTGAACAACAACAATGACATTGAAGGGCACTTTTATTAGGGACCATTTGATTGATCAATGAATTGTTCTGCTATATTTGATAGCCATCTGAATTATGGTCAATTGGAGTTCTATTAGTTAATCCTCGATCAAATTATAAGTTCCTGATAAAAAAAAATTATTAGGTAAGTTCTGATTAATGTTTCATGATCGGTAGTTGATGGATTAGACAGAAACGGTTAGGCTTTTACATAGGGAAAATGATGAAACAAGGTTTCATGTCACAAGATGGTTTAATGAATGTATGTGTGATAATTTTAAGGTTTCATGCCCCTGCTGAGTGCTAATGATAATTTTGAACTAGAGAGATCATATATAGTTTTAATCATGATGGAGCATCAAGGAACTGGTTCTTAGTGATGATAATGATACAAAGGAGTAAATAAGATAAATAAATTATATATATTTATGAAATATACGTGGTATAAGATAAATTATCTCTCTGCCACCATGTCTGCGCCATGTCAGCAACCGCTGTTATTTAGCGGTCATGCAGCTGTTCACCTAGCACGGTTGCATTTTTATTTCCTTAAGAAAATAAAAAATGTATCGGGGATTATCAATCCAATTACTCACGCACATCTCTCCGATTCAATTAATTGCGATTTTTCTTTTCCTTCTCTCTTCAGAACAACAAAGAAGATGGAAGGCCTGGTTCATGAGATTTCGTTTTTTGTCTTTTTTCGTGAGTTTAATCGATTTTGAGAGAGAAAAACAAAGCATCATGGCTGTTGCTGAATAAGGACCAAGTTATTGCCTTATTGGATGCCATACTTAAGAGCAAAAAAAAACCAAGTTGGAGGAACTGATCGTTAGAAAACTAACATTGCTTTTAAATTGTCATCCATCTCCGAGGAGGTGAATTTGCTAGGCATGAATCTGTACTAATAGACAGGGTATCGTTAGAAAACTAACTTTGCCTTTTTTTTAAAAAATTTAATCAAATCCTGTATCAATGGAAACTGGTACTGCATATGTAAGTTAGTATTGCAGCCAGTATTGAAGCCTCAAAATTGTCGGAGAGTATTGCGATCAGTTTTGCGATCAGAACTGCTACGGATCGATGTGCGATCAGATTTTGCAGCATTGCGATCAGTTTGCAGATTGCGGTCGATATTGCGGTCGGTATTGCGGTGATAATCTTTGCATCTATGGAACTGCTGCATTTGTAATTCAGTATTGTAATCTGCTTATGTAATTCAGTATTAGTACTGTAATGTAGTCCGCATATGTTAGTAGTCTGCAACTGTATTCAACATAACTTTTTCTTTCAGAAAAAAAAGAAGAAGAAAACCAACGATGCAAGTATGTATAACAAAAAAAAAAAAGAGAAACAGAAAGCCACGCTGTCAAACTGAAACAACAATCACTGCAAATGAAGGGTATGAACTGAAAAAAAAATAACTTTGCTAAGAAAAGCATACGTTGGAACAGAAATATTCTTGCAACTTTTGAACCACACATGAACCACATACCAAAGTTCAAACTAAAAAAAACTGATAAGTACTGGACAGAAAAAGGAAGAAACATGACTAGAAACCGTCTAACTATTATCAGCCTTGTTTTGTATGCCTTCTTGTTTCCTTTGCTTGCAATTTCGCGTGTCATGACCTCCTATATTGCATGTTCTGCAAATTCTAGGTTTCTTTGGTACTATAAAGGTTTCTGCACCACCGTTGTAATGGGAACTGTGTGCACCAACGACCATAGAATTTTGGAAGCAAGCTGCCTATTCATAGTTCATATCAACAACGATAGTTAGCAACATTTTAATATAGTCACCACCTACATACGGTTCATTTATTGTAGGTGCAAATAATCCATGGAGCTAGGTGGAACCATCCTGACTAAGGGCGCACCGGGCGAAACGAGTACTAGAAGCACTGAATCACCTCACCAGGCCGGGCACGGGGAAGAGGAGCGAGATGACTCGAAAAGCCGACATGAAGGGGAAAAAGCTTTGATGTGATGCTAAATGAGTTCGAGGCAATCAATGCACCGACAAGGTTGGTAAGGAGATGAGAAAGCTAAGCCAAAACAAGACTCGGCCAAGCATCCGAAGAGCGATGCCGATCGTACCCACCCAACGGACGACATCGGGCGATGACACCGCTGGCCAAATAACTCGGCTCACGGAAAAGGTAGAGATCGACCGAGGCACCAAGAAGACACCCGAGAAGAACATCCAGAAGCTATACCCAGGCTCAACACTGTAATATTGGTGTATCCCCGCCTGTAGCTATAAATAGGGATCGTGTAGGAAGGTAGAAGGGATGAAGAAAAGGAGAGAGAAAGGAGAGTTGTATTAGACATTAATGAGTATTATTGTGTGTTGGATCCTTGTAACCTTGTGTGAAGTAATAAGATCATCCCTTAACCCCGTGGACGTAGGTAATCATGCCGAACCACGTAAATCTTGTGTTCTTTGATGTCTTTGTTTGTTTGCTTATTAGTATATTTCACTCGGATGTAGTGGTAGGATTTTCTACATCTACATTTATAATGTGTACAAGTTGATACATACCTGTGGTGTCAAAAGATAGTCATCTAAGAGAAAACTCTTTTGGTTTTCTATCTTTGTTTTCCTAGCAAAATCTTATCGAGTTTGATATAGGTTCGCTTTGTGTTCTTGTTTATTATCTTTGTTTTCCTAGCATGTCTTCGTTTAAACAAAGTCGTCAAGACTATTTCATTAAGCTAGGATATTAGCTTAAAACACCTCAAATGAGTTATTGGAAGATCCGTGAGCTCCCGAAATAACATCTTTTGATGTTGGTAGAAGCTAGAAGGAAATCCCATCTCATTGGCCGTCATCTATCGTTTCAAACCTCGTTAAAGAGAGATTCAACAGCTCCTATCAACATCTATTGAGGATAGTTGATGCTAAATGAAAGACTCTAAATCATGGCCGTAACGCATAGGTTGCTAAACTTATCATCTAATGATCACCTCCATGAATTAAGGATAGATATCGTTACATTTGTCTCCATTTACATTTGTCTTCATTTACTCGTTTCGCCATTTAAACCCTTCTTTTTAGCAATTGAACAAAGCACAATGATGGTGGAAGCAAGACTATCTCAGAAATCATTGAGTCTAGTTTTTAAACTATGGCCGGGAGGATTATAGTGAGCGGCTCGTTAAAGTAGTCTCATTTTGATCCTACCCTAGAAGCCTCACAATATCGAGAAAATCGAGGAATCCAACGTTCAACCGTCCCTGGAATTCCGGAACTTGTATAGGAAGGTCATCAACACGGGCAGTTGAGGGCTGTCATTACTATTCATCGTCGCCAAGAAAGAAATCTTCCGATTTAACGTACGGGTGATTAATGACTTCTGGCGCTAGGAATGTTAGGACAAGTAGTAATTAATGCATAGGGAAAGTACCGAAAGCGATGTGTCGACACAACTTTTCAAAGATTATCCTTTACGGCCAAAACAATATGACTTTTGAGACCAACACGCTAGCGTAAATGGAGGTGTACTATAAGAAATTTTCCCACCTTGCACGGCAGAATCGCTGTACTCTATCCTTAACCTTTTCAACAGTTCAAGTAAGTGTTGTGTACTTTTACTTTGACATAGGTACGAACGGGTAGGCGAGCCGAGGAACGAAGACGATATCGAAGGAAATGGCGAGCACCTCCGGACGCAGTAGGATCCACGAAACCTAGTCACGGCGAGATCTAGTGTGCAAGAAGGACTCACGGATTCCCCGACACGACGATCATCGGCCAAACAACCAGAAGCGGACAAGAGGCATTAATCAAAGGCATGACTACGCCGACGAGGAGGTTGATTTAGGCTAGAGACTGACCACGATCTCCACCTGGGATGTTGAGGATTAACCTTGAGCCGATGGGGCCGAGGGAATGATGACAAATGGAAGATGGAAGAAACGCATCGGATACGAGAGGAGGAGGAAGTGCATGCGGTACAGGAGGAACGAGGGAGAAAGACAACCGATAGAGTACCAGTGAGATCTAGAAACGAGAGGTGAGAGGCTTAGGCGAGTACATTTGGCAAGGGGCGACCACAACCGGGACATCCCCCCAGCAGCGGCCGACCATCCCGTAGCTCCGATCGTCCCCCCCTGTCGTTTTCACTACGAGACCTCCAACTTCACCCCCTAACATAACAGAAACCAAGTGAATGGCCACTCTAGCCATGAAAGCACCGACCCAATGTTACTCGCCATATTGGCAAGCCAAAGAAGGCAAGAAGACCTAGTGAGAGAACCGCAAAGGAGAAACCTAACTTTAGAACATGAGAACTACCAACTCCATGTGAGAACGCGGGTCGAGAGGATCATCGA